>APFE031614734.1:4295-21065 GCA_000404065.3 Pinus taeda | reverse complement strand
TGACCAACCTTGACTGGGCCTAATAAAGCTTGTTCTGGCCGAACCAAGTGGAGTTAGCTTAGTCCTAGTTCCCAAGCTATCCATCCATGCATCAAACTTGAGCCCAAGTGTCCTGGAAACATGTCATCCACATAGCTATTACGGGAATTTCTTATTCAGTCCAAAATTGCACTTGAAACTCAATTTTCATAAAAACTTCTAGAAGTTGCAAAATTAAAATTAAACACCTGAATATGCATAAAATACATAAAAATGAGATGGATGTGATGGAAAATGGGTGGAAAATACAAGGATTAAGTAGGTTTCCCTAAGCAAAAATAGACCAAAACTGAGGGCCAACATCTCCCCCTTGCTGATCTTCAAGCATGTCCTCATGCTTGCTTCTGCCTTGTGACCTTTTACTTCTCTATGCTGACTGATCTACTGGTGTACCTGTGGCTCTGTCCCTTTGAAAATGAAGCTACCTGTAAAAAGGATATCTATGCTTTCATATACTTCTTCTCTTCTCTTGTGGATGACATTCCTTACCAATATATCATTCTGGATGAGCAGACTCAGACGACAAATAAAACTTGAATTTTTGCAATACATTCTCACACAGGATTCATGTCCCTCTCAAATCAACCAATTTACTCAAAGGATCGAATGTCCAGTTGCTCTTACATCTCCCTAAGTGAATCAAAATTTTTATGTCTAGGCCTTCACTTTCAATTTAGCCACTATTTTACCCACTCAATTTGCAAGATAGGGGTCGAAAGAACCATAAAAATATCTCAAATAGAAATGAATTTGAAAAAAAATTGTTCGAATGGAGTCTAATCAGGCTCGTTCTGAAGAAAACCCATGTTTTTTTTTTTTTAATTTCATTTTCATTTGCCCAGAAAAAGCAATGAAAAATAGTAGCTTCTCAAAATTGAAATGCATTCCTCAGATTGAATGATCATTCAATTTGAAATCAATTTGTTTTCTCTTCAAAAAAATTCTCCAGTATCCTGCTTACCTTGTTTTTAATTCCCTTGACAAAGAGATGAGACCAATCCTCCAAAAATGTGAAGTTACTGCTTCCGCAAACACAATGCTTTGATATAAAAAGATTATAAAAACATAATAAACATGTTTTCATTAATCTATGTCTTATATTCTACCTTTTGTTTCATCAAAATTAAAAAAAACTCCTTTGTATCTATCTTTGCAACATCTTTTCTCTGTTCAATTCATCATGCAAACCAGGATCCCATTAGCATCATTTTTGATTCACTGTTCTCTGTACAAATTATCATGCAAGCCCAATCTTCAGCCTTTAGTTTTCAATGTTGTTTCAGTTATATAAACACCATAAAGAAACTCTTATGCTCACTGTTCAATGGTCAACATTTGACAATCAATGTAAGTTTGGCTTTGTGCTGGCAAATATAAACCCATAACCCAAACTTTGTTTTTATTGACCAAATTTTTTCATGCAACTAAAACTTGTTTTTTTACACTGTCTATTAAAAAAAAAAAAAAACACATGTACAAGTGTAGTTTTAAGCTTGGCTAGCTATGCGTTTTCAAAACTACACTTAATCACGCAATCAAACTTCAGTAAGACACCCTGTTCATGGAAAATCTGATCTTAACAAATCACATGTTAACCTAAAGCTATTTCCTCATGCATGCAAGCAAACTCACTGTGTTATTAATCTGCAGCAATCTCATCATGCAATTCGAACTGCATTAATGTGGCTGGAGTTTTGTGTTGGTTATCACCCACATGGAGCTAGAGCTTGAACGTAGATCTTTGATGCCACTATGCAATTGAAACTATGACTGCCACCAACACTTGCCAACTCGAGGTATATTACATAGTCGACTGAGATTTTACACTTCCAGTTACTTAAATGCAAATTTCTGACTTTGGATATTATTAAAAAATTAAACGGATGCAAACTTCAACTTTCCGTCTCTGCTCTAGGAATTTACAACTTATTTTTTTACCAACAATTTAACTCCAGCACTCAAGCATTTCATATCTGATTCACCGAATTCGCTCAACAATGCAGCGTGAGTTTTGTTTTGGATCATAGGGGCTACGTGTTTATCCTACTCAAAGTCCTGGCTGCATGTAACCAATATTTATTAACAGACTCTACGTGGAAGATGCAAAAAACATTTATCTCCAGCTATACCATGATTGTGCAATTAAGCCCACTACCTGTGCATTTAAACTCACGATGTATTCAACACTCCATTTTGTTAACAAACTTGGTGATGTCATGGAGGATTGAAATCAATTTACCTGATGAAGTGCCGTGATTCCTCTCCTACGTTTCATAACGTTTTAGCGTGCTGACAGGTGGCAGCTCCCTAAGCATAATGGGTATAGGATAATGGGTATAGAATGAGGAAAACGTAATGAATGCATTCAGGCATTAACTTAATTTTAACAAAGTCTAGAAATTTCTACAAAAATTTAAATTTGCAAGAACAAAATTGTACACTTACGATACTTGTACTTCCCTGTAGTATTGGATGAATGTTTTTGTTCTTTAAAAATATTGGATGAAGTTGTCTTGATTGAATATTGTAGATAGATAGAGCTTATTTATGCTTTCTGTTCTAGCATCCTTCATTGATTCTGGTCCATTGATTGTTGATTTCGTTCAGGTCCATCTGCAATTGATTCATGATAACTCAGGTCCCTTCTATCATGTACATCTTTATGCAATATATACATGTTTGTGCTAACATTTCAGGTCCCTCTGCAATTGATTTCAAAAATATTTCAAGTCCCAACTGCCAACAATACAAGTTTTGTCGTCAATTCAGTTGCACAACTAAGTTTATTTTTGCGAACCTTCCCCCTTGCTAATGGGAAGACTTGTCCTCAAGTCTTGTTTCTTTTGGAGGATGATTCCTGCAAACTCAAACTGAAGAAATGGTAAAACAAAATAGAGAATTCATATTGGCCAAACAAGTTGGTTTTCCAATATGAATTCGAGTTTGTATTGTGCCACTTTCGTGGATTTTCACAACCAAACTCCTTTATTATTTTTGATCTTTTTCTATTTTTTATTTTTTTGAATGGAAGTGGGGTGTAATGGAGTAGGTAAGTATGAAAGCTTATGGAAATAGGTTATATTGAAGTCATGAGATAGTAGTAAATCTGGACTTCAACATGCATGGTCGTGGAGCTTAACATACAGTATAGATGATGGATCAAATCATGAACAATATGAATTCAATATGAAATGCTTCTTTCAAGATTGATGTGACTTGACATGGTATTGAACTTGACTGCTTCTTCTAATGATTAGCTTCATGTCTTTTTGCTTTGATCTCGATCACGTTGTAGGGTTTGTTGGTGTTGTTGGTCAACATTGAAGAGCAAGCTTCAAGAGTTTGAGTTTCATTGAAGGAACTCAACATCAGGTGAATTTTCACTTTTCTTTGACTTGAACATTTGTATTTGACTTTGAAAATTACTTCATCCATGGAGTTCACTCCTTCATTCTTCTTATGACCTGCAAAAACATAGCACTTGCCTGCAATACAACATTAGATGATGGAGGAAGAGGGGTGTACAGTCTCTCTTCTTCCAATAAACATGTAAATCATTACAATCATTGCTTAGAAAACAAGTCCAAATATGATAGACAAACATAATACATTTATTTACCCCTTTGAGGATTGGTGGCCGGCCTAGACCTCCTAGCGGTATGTTGTGTACAAAATATTTTTTTGATATCCTATTAGAGTGATTCCAAATCCAAGTTGTAGTGAATTCATATGGCTACCTCCAGTATAAACAGGTTTTCAAAATGATTTAAAATGATATGGTAAAAATGATAAGGAGTGCCATGTTTGATAGAGTTGCTTGTTAAGTTTTAACTAGACCAACAGTCACTATTTGAAGTGTAACTTCTTCGATAACAATTAGATCAATGTAATTCCACTTGGAGATTAAAGTATATTCATTTTGGTATTTCCAGTAGAAACAGGTCTTAAAAATTCTTAGGCTTGATATCAGAAAATTGATGATGAACATACCTAAGAGGCAGAGTTTTACTATACTGTTTTGAAGACATGCATTCACTAAATGTGGCATATCTTATTCGTTTGACCTCCAAATGGGATGATTTAAATTTTTTCTTAAACTAGACTTGAATACGTATCTCCCATATAAACGGGTTTTCAAAATAAGATGATTTGGTATTTCAAATATGCCAATGAACAGTCAAGACCTATAATTATCACCTTGCAGATTTTTCGGCAAGCAGTTAGTATGTCAAGAATAACTTTTTCATATGATACCCGATTGAAGTGATTCAAATTGATTTGGAAACTAGATTCCAAGGACTATCTTCCCTATGAATTTCAGATAAAAATGTTTCCATTAGACACTTCAAATATAGGTTGTACTAACTCTGTCCTCAACATTTCACTTGAGACCTAGCTTTGATTTTGATCACATTTTTATTTGTGATATGACTTGAAAACTTCAAAATGGATTCCAAAACTAGATTTCAAGAGATATTTAAAAAAAAACATGATTTCAGAATGATCCTATATTGTTACCCAAAATAGGCTTGTTCTTACTGCATTTTTCCATGTAGTCCTTTCAAATGAATATTGAACAATGATTTGAAGAAATTGTTTGAAACAAATTTATTATGGAAGTCTTATTGTGAATTCATTCTACTTGTTTATTTATTTTATTCTATCCTATTCTATTTTAGAAAAAATAATTCATTCTATCAAGTATAAGAGAATTTCCAGTGCATCCATTTTCGTAACAAGATCATAAGTAAACTCATATCCAAATCTGAAAAATATACTTTAATGAATGTTTGGACATGAAAATTTATTTGATCATAAAGATTTGATGAGGAAGAATGTTGAAGAATGGAGTAGTGTTGTGAGCTAATGACTAGTTGAAACCAAGTTTTAAGATGATCTTTGTCTGCTTGGTTCTCTTTAATTGTCATAGCACAAAACTCTTCTTGTGGTACTTGTTCAAAATCTTGTATGCACAAGGGATCGTGTGATATACTTGCTAGAAATTATTCAATTTCTAGCTCTAATGTTTGATCTTCATTGCCCATGATCCATGATTCATTCACCTCCTCACAAAGATAGCTAGAAGAAAGTTCTAGATTCTCTTCATGTGGATCATCTTCATGGATGTTTTGTTGCTCTTCTATCCTTTGACATAAAGATTCAATCCTAGTGAGCATTCTAAATTGAGGACAAGGACTTGAAAATAGTTTTGTGGTAGCATACCCTCCTTCTCTAAATGATTTCTTTAACATCATTCTTTAGATCTTGTCTTGCAAATGGATTTTGTAGTTATTTTTTTATTTTATGTTTTTGTTGGGGGGTTTGTTTTGGGAAATCTACTTCTAGGATCTCTATTTCTAGGCATAAAGAAACATAACTAAGAGAAATGCATACTAACTAAATTTTTAGTGTTTTTGTGTACCTTCTATTTGTCTATACTGATAATTACCTCCCCGGCAACGACGCCAAAATGTTGGGCTAATTTATTGACTAAATTAACACAAGTATTTAATTATCAATCCGGGTTTGTAAAACTTGGAGGCAAATCAACTATATATGGACATCAAATATAATCAAGTTTAGAAGATAAAATTTGAAAACTAAAGAAGTGCATATTACAAATATATCCTACAGTAATAATTTAATTTCACCTTGCAATGAAAGGAAGCTGAAATGGCTCTTAACTTAAGAGGTCCAATTCTTCCTCAATTATTACTTGATGAATAGAAATTAGAAACCATGAGCTCTCAATAGCTTAAGATGGACAAATCATCAATGAAGGGAGGCTCTTAACTTAAGAGACCTTTGGTGTTTCCCATCATAATTCATTCACCATAATGCTATCAATTGAAGATTGAAAATTCATAAGAAAAACTGCTTGCATGTAATCAAGGAAAAACCTAGTTTCAATCCATCAATTTAAGAGAAGGAGTGTTCAACATGAACACCTTGTCATTCCATCTTACTAAAGTGATGAAAAAATAAAGATTCAATAAAATAAATCATCACACATCAACCATAAACCAATCTGAAGCAAAGAACATAAACAAGTTCTAAAATAACCAAATTATGGAAAATTAAACTAGTCTAACAAAGAAGTGTACTTAGCTTGGAGTGGGGGCCCTCCACCCTTGCCTTGCACACTTGAAGAAATCTCAGCTACAACAACTTCAGTAAATCAACCAAGCATGAACAACAAATTGGAATGAAACAAGTTTTTCAAATTAGCTCCCAACTCAAATTATACAAAAGTTACATATAAATTCCATTCCAAAAGCCATCAAAGTCTTGGCTTTAAATAGAGGTTAATGAAACAAACTGATCTATATTATCTCTAACACTCATATCTACTCATATCCACCTATTTAATTCGAACTCATCCAATTCATCCCAAGAAATATGGTCAATCCCATAAAATCTCAAAACTGCCCTATTTCCTAGGGATTTTCTGGTGACTAGTCATGTTTGACCAGCCTTGACCGGGCCTAATAAAGCTTGTTTTGGCCGAACCAAGTGGAGTTAGCTTAGTCCTAGTTCCCAAGTTGTCCATCCATGCATTAAACTAGAGCCCAAGTGTCCTGCAAACATGTCATCCACATAGCTATTACGGGAATTTCTGATTCAGTCCAAAATTGCACTTGAAACTCAATTTTCATAAAAACTTCTAGAAATTGCAAAATTAAAATTAAGCACCTGAATATGCATAAAATAAATCAGAATGAGATGGATGTGATGGAAAATGGATGGAAAATATAAGGATTAAGTAGGTTTCCCTAAGCAAAAATAGACCAAAACTGAGAGCCAACACACTCTGTCTTTGTCCTCAATGTTTACAAACACCACAGTGAAAAAACCTTTGGATCCTAGATGAAGATCAATGCTTCCTTTAGGCTTCCAATGGTATCTGATCCATGTTTTAAAGCCTTTTTGGTGGGCCAAAATCCCATGAATTTGCATATGATTGCATAAGTCAGCATGTGCTCCCTGTGGGCCTGCAGCTCAGGGTTATTTAAGATTACTCTGGCAGTGACTTCAGCTTTGGGCTTGCATGGCCCATTTTTTTTCTTGTCTTTTGTTCCATGTTTTTCATTTTCCTCTTTGTCCTTTGTGCCATCATTCTCCTTCTCCTTGTTACTTTTTGTTTCCTCTTCCCTCTTTTTTCCTCCTTCCATTGTGTTACCTCTGCCTGATTCTGGAGGTGCCTTGCTCTTGTTAACCACTACCTCACTGTAGGAGGGAGTGGAGCTCCTTCCTCTACCCCCATCCATGGCTAAATCCCATGCAGAAACCCTCAGCCTTATTTTTCTACTCTTCCGCTCTCGCTCCCAATACAATCTTAAGTCTCAAGGGGTCTCAATCCCATCAAATGCATGCTCATCCTCTTACAAACCATTGAAATTCATATGAAAAAAAATATGTTAAACAAATAACATCAATCCTTTTATAGACCATTAAAATTAAAAAAAAAAATAGTTTGTTAAACAAACAACATCAATCCTTTTACAGGACATTAAAAATCATAACAAAAAGAGTTTGCTAAATGAACAACATCAACAAATACAGCATACTTGCGATTTATATAATCTAACTGTAAACTCTGCTAGAAAACAATTGGGAAAGTCGTTTTTCCTCCTAACCATGAATCATTTCATCTATGGTCCCACCCCCCGTCCAGATACCTTATTTTATTTGAGTCAACAACCTCTTGTGATTCTAGGAAAATCTTTTTATGCCTTAGTTCCCTAGATTTTGTTTCCTTAAGCGGCATCCTACTTTATATGGTTTGCAAATGCCAATAGCCTAGGTTTGTTTCTATATTTTGAAAAAATTATCTTCCCCTTTTTCTTTAAATCCCACAGTAAATGATTTAATATATTTTTCTCTCAAACCTATTAAATTTTATTATGAAACCCCTAGGAATTTATAGGAGTGATTTTAGGAAACTTCCTCAAATCTTATCTTACTGTATTAGTTTCCAGATCATGACAATAATCTCTAAAACTCAAGTGTTTCTTTCCCAAGAATTCCTTTTCCATTTATCTAATTTATTAATTACATCATCATATTTTATTTCCAATTGAGTTCAATGTGGCTTGCTAGCCATCACAACTAAAACAAAAAAAAAATACATAGAAATGGAGGGTTGTGACTCACCATGAGGCCCTCCATTAGAAAGTGGAACCCAAATTTTTTTAAGGTACCCTAGATTTTATATTTCCTTAAGGGGAGATACCATTATATATAAAAAATTTCAAAAAAAAGGGAATTCTTGTATAATTTTGAAAAGGTGTTATTTTTTAGCCTTATTAAAAAAAAATGGATTTCATTTAAACTCGAGCCCTGCAAATATATATTTGAAATTTGTTGGAGGTCCTCCTGAAAGACGTTGGGAGAAGATGGTGAATCCACTTGCAAATACATACATGAATGAAGCAAATAAATTGCATGGCATGAACTACGTCAACTGGAAATTCAAGCTACAAAGATTGTTGGAAGGTTATGGAATGTGGACTATCACAAAGGGAGAAGAAGAAAAATCTACTGTAGGTTCAACAGTTGCATCAATTCAGGATTGTGAGAAGAAAGAGAATAAAACAAAGGTATTATTAAGGATGTTTGTTAAAGATAATGTAATTCCTTATATTCATGATTGTCAGACCTCTAATGCAACCTAGAATGCATTGAAGGAGGTATATGAAACTAAGAATACAAATCGAGTCTTGTTTCTAAAGAGTAAGCTCTTGTATATTAAAATGGAAGATAATGAATCTGTTAGTGCCTTTATTTATAGAATTAAAGACTTGAAATATAAGTTGGGAGATATATGAGAATCAGTACTTGCTATTGATCTTGTGACAATCACTTTAAATGGAATGCCAGAGGACTATCTTATCTTTATTACATGTTTTGCAACAAGGGAGAAAGCGGAAAACATTGAGGAATTGTAAAGTATACTACTACAGGAAGAAGAGAGATGCAACAATTTGAAGCTTCAGAATCTAGATTTAGTACTTTTGGAAAATAATAAATTCTTCAAAAGGAAATAAGAAGGAGCAAGTAAAGGTGGAACCTCATCTCATAAAAGGCCATTTCCAAAATCAAATCAAGGTATGTCATATATTAAAATTGACTCTGGAATGAAATTTTTTATTGTGGTAAAACTGGGCATTTAGCAAGAGACTATTATAAGAAGAAAAATGATGAATCTAGGCATAATAAACATAGAAGATATTTAAGTCATTTTGCAGGAGAAGGCTTGAATTCTGATCTCAAAAATCTTAAGTTGTTTATGTCTAATGTTGTGTTTTTTGCTGAAATAGATGATGTTAATGCTTGGTTTGTGGACTTTGGAGCTTCGATCCATATAATGTGAAATAAGGAATGGTATGAAAACTTCAAGTAAATTGAAAATGGTGGGAGCATTTGTCTCAGTGATGATCGTGCACATCATATCATGGGATATGGACATATTTTAGTGACCTTACCAATTGGTAGTGTTAGGAAAATTCATATTGTTATGTATGTGCCTTGGATCAATAAAAAATTGACCTTTGTGTCTACAATTATAGATCATAATATGAAGGTTGAATTCTTCAAAACACATTGCATAGTGAAAGATTTTTTGGATCACTGCAAAGTTTTTGCTTCAAGAGTCAGAGTTGGAGGCATGTACAAGCTTGATGTCACCAACAAAAGTCATCAAGCACTTACTTCTACAACTATGTCAATTAAAATTCTTTGGCATCATTGGTATGGTCACAACAATTATCATGATCTATTGTTGTTGCAGAAACAAAGTATGGTTGAAGGACTTTCTATGTTAAAGAATCAATATGTTTCTTGTGAAGGTTGTGCATTAGGAAAAATTCACAGAGATGAATTCCATTTTAATTCTAATAGGAGGAGAAGAGATGTATTAGAACTTGTGAATTCTAATGTTTTTGGACCCGTGTAGACCAGATACCTAGGAGGTGCCTATTATTTTATGTTGTTTATTGATGATTGCACAAGGTACACTTGGGTGTACTTCCTCAGGAAAAAGAGTGATGTTTTTTAGTATTTCAAATCATTCAAAAACATCATGGAGAAGCAGACAGGGATGTTTATAAATATTCTCCATTTAGATCTAGGGGGAGAACACAAATTGGGGAACTTCATTAAGTACTGCAAGGATCATGGAATAGTGCAGTAATTCGCAGTACCCTACACTCCACAACAAAGCAATGTTGTAGAAAGGAAAAACATGACATTCATGGAGTATGCACGGAGTATGATCCAAGGTAAGAACCTCTCAAATTATTTTTGGAAATAGGCAATTAGTATTGTTGTTTATTTAAATAATAGAAGTCCAACAAGTTATCATTATTTCAACACCCCATTCCAAGCCTTATATGGTTTTAAACCCGTAGTTCATCGTTTGAGGTTATTTTGGTGTAGGGCCTTTGCACATATTCTAAAGGACAATAGGAATAAACTTGATACTAAAGGTATCAAATGTACTTTTTTAGGATATTGTTTAAAATTTAAAGCATATAAAATGTTTGATCCATCTACTCACAGAGTATTTGCGAGTATAGATGTAAATTTCCATGAGTACAAAGATGAAGGAAACAAGGTTAACAATTATGAAAGATGGCACATTCTTCCTAAAGTTGAAGACAATAAAGCAGAAGAAAAATCAAAACACAAGGAATAACAAAATTATGAGGAAAAACCAAACGATATGGACATCACCCATAGTCATAGCCCAATAAGATGTGGAGAAGTACTTTCAAACAACATAAGTGAAAACAATGAAGCGTGAAGGAGATCTACTTAATAGATTCACCTACCTGAAAGGTAGAAGGATATGCCCTGATGAGTAGTGCTTTGAATTTCATAGAACCTGTGATTTTTAATGAAGCCAATAAACATGAAGAGTGGAGAAAAGCTATGGAGCAAGAATGTGAATCTATAATTAAAAATAAAAATTTGGAATTGACTAAATTTCGTAAATGAAAAGAGCCCATAGGACACAAATGGTTATACAAACCCAAGTTTAAAGAAAATGGAAAAATAGATAAATATAAATCTAGATTGGTGACAAAAGGGTTACTCACAAAAGGAGGGTATTGATTATACAGAAACATTTACGCCTGTAGCTAAACTAAATACTAGTAGGTTGTAAATTGCATTAGCTACAAAGTACCATTTGAATTTGCACCAATTAGATGTAAAACCTTCTTTTCTTAATGGTGTTTTAAAGGAGAAGGGGTACTTGGCACAACCTAAAGGATTTTTGAAAAAGGGGAAGGAACATTTAGTCTGCAGGTTAAAGAAAGACTTGTATGGGCTAAAGTAGGAACCTAGGTCATGGCATGAAAAGATAGATTCCTTCTTTATTCAGCGGGGTTTTATGAGGAGTCAAAGCGATCCAAATATGTATACCAAGTTTGATGCATAGGGGCATGTAGTACTAACTTCTTTTTATGTTGATCACCTAATTATTAGAGGAAATTCATTCAAACTAATTGATGGAATTAAGGAGCAGTGGTCACAAGTATTTGACATGAAAGATGTTCATGAGTTACATTATTGTCTAGGTCTTGAAGTGTGGAGAGATGCAGGCCAGTATTTTGTTACTCAGGGTAAGTATGTCAGAGAAGTATTTAAAAGGTTTAAAATGGATCAGTGCAAGGCTATCATTACTCCAATGCAATAGAATGTGAAACTTCATTTTGAAAATGGCTCAAAGGAGGTAGATGGTACATTGTATAGATAATTGGTGGAAATTCTAAATTATCTTACTACAACCAAAGATGACATAGCATACTTTGTTAGTGTGTTAAGTCAATTTATGGCGATACCTTTACAAAACCATTGGAAAGTAGAAAAAGGAGTCCTTAGGTATCTTAGAGGAACAATTGATTTTGGACTTAAGAATAATGATTCATCTGATGTTGAGCTGACATGTTACTCAGATTCAAATTGGGTTGGTAGTCTGGATGATAGAAGATATACTACAGGCTATGCATTCATTATTGGATCAATGATTATTTCATGGAGCAGAAAGAAGCAACCTAATGTATCATTTTCATATACAGAGGAAGAGTACAAATATTTGTGTGAAGAAGCTTGTGAATGTGTTTGGTTGAGGCGAGTTCTTAAAGATATTGGAGAAGAGAAAGAGAAGGCTACCATGATCAAATGTGACAGCCAGAGCTTGATCAAGTTGGAAAATAATAAAATATTTCATGCAATGACAAATCATGTTGATGCCAAGTTTAATTTTATTAGAGAAAAGATATGGTCTAAAAACATGTTTCTTAAATATTGTAATACTCGTGAAAATGTAGCTGATATTTTCACAAATCCCCTTAGGAAGATGAAATTTGAATTGTTTAGGGAGATTTTATGTGTGGAAATTAATCCTTTTTCCATCAAGGGGCAAACCTAGAAATAGTGGAGAAAGGTTGTTTTGATTTTTTTGATTATATTCTAAGATTATATTTAGTTCCTATTTTATAGGAGATTTTTGTGATCCCCGAACAAAATGTAACCATTATATTTGTGTATGTGTGATTGCCTTAATCAATGAATGCAACATTGAGGTAGCCTCTGGTGCTCCTCACCTGAGAGTTGCAGGTTTCATTCCCAATTTCAATTTGTCTTCCTATTATTTTTAGCAAACTTAAACTAAGTCAAGAATTAACATTTAGTTCGTAACCCACCTATAAAAAACCGACAAATGGGGTCGGTGAATTTTCTTCATCGCACCTAGTTTTTACAATAGCATTTACCCTCAAGTTGAAAATCTTCCAACACAATAAGATGTGCACGTCAAAATACTTGCAAACAGGTAACATTTCCGACAAATATTTCTTCGAGGATTTTGTGTCATATTATGTTTTCGTGGAGGTAACGAATTTTGGAAATTTAAAAAGGTTGTAGAATTCATTGAGTAGGAAGATGTGGCTAGTCCCATAATTAGCCCTAAGATTTATTCATTGAAAGGACACAACCCACATGATTGACTTCACTTTTCAAGAGTTTCCATATTAAAAATTATGTAGTGCTCAGAAAATAATGGGAATTCCCGCATGATTTCGATAAAGTACGACATAAATTTTTGGAAATCTGGGCTATAGCGGTCAAGCTTCAATATTTTTCTTTCCCCATGCATTTTGATGGTGTTTAATCCATTTCGACAATCAAATGCATGCTTCAAGCACTCACACAATAATATTTTGAAAAACAATAATGGCCGGATTATCGTTCTTTTTTGGCTATTCTAGCGAAATTGACGCCTCGGTAGACAACACCTTTAAAAGTCGTTAGTTGATTATCAACTAAACCAATGTTGTGGATACCATTACCATTTATGTTGGTGTCGTGTCAAAGAAACTTTTTGGAGATTATGGTAATGAATTTACAAGACATGAAAGGGTCGTAGAAGTAGGAGGAAGCTAGCCCCAATCAATAACTAGATGTTTCATTTCTTCATTGAATGGAGAGAACCTAGAGATGACTCATTTACAATATTTTGGGTTCTACAAACTAGTTATTTGGTTATCTACATCATGGATTTCTAGATACTCTCAAAAATATTGTGAATTATTGATCGTTGGTATATCATTATTTATTGGTCATTTAATTTATATATAATTGCATTAGTAACTAGTGTAGATATATAAATTAAATGGTTGATAGATGAATAGAGGAGAAAACCAAAGAATAATACAATATGATTTGAGTTATTGCTCAACCAATTGCATTGATCCAATTGCTTGAAGCTACATAATTAAATAGATTGAATATTGCTAAGAAACTATATGCTAATCTTAGTTCACACATGCATGATTAACACTTCCTAAACTAATACTCTAGCATGTCTGACACTTGATAAATTTAGATTGTATGTAAACTACATGAAATTGAAAGGTGACTGAGAGTAACTAGGAATGATTATCTTCAACACGCCCCCTTAATCATGACCACTAATTCACATTGGACTAAGTCTTAGTTAGGCTTACAATAGCAGAAATTATGTAAAAAACTAGTTATAATTCTGCATACTAGTTGTAGGTTGTTGTCAAGACTATGTTGTATATTTTTTTTCTTTATTTTTCTCCAAACTTTATATTTCACATATATTTTCTAATTATTTAGCTTTAGTGTTATTTTATTCACCTCCTTCAATATGTCCATGTCTTTTTTTTCCTTATTTATTTTCTGCATCTTTTCGTACTTCAGTGACTCATGATTGAACTTTTTGGTCAATCCATGTAAAAAAAAAAAAAACTTTTGTCTCTTCCACTGTGATGACAACTTTAAAAATTTTGATGGTTTCCATGATTTTTTTGGTTCCTCCTACTATTGTACTTATGGTAGTTTTTTCATACTCAATTCTATCTCCATCACACTTCAGATTTGCATGTCATTATTCACGCAATGCTAATTCAATGTCATAAACAAATTAAAATTGCATTTAAATTTTTTTCTCACCTATTATTGCTACTACAAAGGAAATTTTAATTTCATCCTAGAAATATGTATCTACACACTTAGCTTCACCTTTTTTACCATATCTGTGCACTCCATCCTATACAAAATCATTATTTTCTCCTACAATTTCTTAAAATTCCTTTATTGTATTACTTAAGATAGCTTTAGTGTCTATGTCTTTTTTATGTTATGCTTCAAAGGGATCTTCCATGACATCTCCAATTAATTATGCAATATCAAAATATTTAGCTTCTTCTATTACAATGGCTCTTCCATAATGTCTCCAATTATTTATGTGATATTAAAATCTCTTGTTTATCCTATTAGAATGGGAATTTTAGTAACAATTGCAATTCTCTATGGCTCAACTAATTTTTATCAATGTTTCTCTCCCTTTAACTATATTTTATTTCTATAATGTTCCAATCTTCTCATGACGCAATTGTTGTTGTGATTTTAATATTGAGAAGAATTTTGTTATCCAAGCCTTGTTGAATAAAAGACAATTCTACAATATCATCCTTCACATTCATAAAGAGTTGATCCTTTTTTGGTGTGACCACCTCTTCTTAACTTGGGGGTTATTCAAATCTATGTAAAACAATATTGCATAACTCATCCATTCTAATCTTGTTCTCATTTTGATGACCTAAAACTCATAATTTTTACAAGAGAAAATAACATGTCATAGAAGATAATAACTAAATAAATCAATAGAAATTAAATCTTAGCATAACTCAATCACCTTCCAATAGCCTTTTCTTAAAGGAAATAAACCCCTTATTTTTCCTTACCTATCCTTCCTTTCTTCAAATTATACTATCTAATTTCCTTTTATCTCTCTCCCAAATATTCTCTTACCTTTTTCCTTTTGTTAATTCTCAATCTCCTTTCTTTTAATTTCCAAAAAAAAATTCTCGACAAGTTTATTTTCCTCACCAAAATACCCTATTTTGAATTTTTTTGAATAAGAGAATCAAAATCACTAAAGTTAAAAACTCCCCAAAAATAAATATTTTACTAAATCCTAAAACAACATTTTTAGTTAATACAATAACAAAAAAAACAAGTTTCTCCGAATATGATGCAGAAAGACTATTTTAAACAATCATGCTCTTGAGGCGGCCTTTTGAAATTATCGGTGGTAATTGAATATCTCTTAAGAATCTATCAAGCTTCTACATTATGGAGTCTTTGTATATTTATTGATATCCACTATATTACTTTTAAAAGACCTTCAAACCACATATTGTGACTCGAGAAATTCTTCTCTAGGGAAGGGTAAATAGAAGTCACTTTAACTTAAGCAATTGGCTCGACTCTCTCAACCATGTCACTTTCAAACAACAGGTGGCTAGGGCTCCCTCTTCCTCTTGTTATGACAACTGGTTAAAAACTATATGTGGTTATGGTTGTGGATACCAACGTACTGTAGTAGTGACTTAATGAAAAGGGTGGATTTAGAGTCGAAAACAATTAAAACAATGAAAACAATGGTTGTTCAAATATCTAAGACTACGGCTCCTTGTTAAAATCCCGGTGGCTAGGGCTCCCTTTCCCTCTTGTTGTGGTAGCTAGTTCAAAAAACAAAAATTGTGGCTAAGCTTGTGGTTATGGTTTTGACTTATAAAATACAGTAGGGGTGGAATTTAGAGTCTATATCAATGAAAATAGTGGTTGTTCAAATATCTGAACCACTACACTTTCCTTTTCAATTTTCACTCCCACTCACGGGTCCTCAAGTTCTCTGGCCTTGATAGCGATGGTTGTGATAGTTATCTGTGGATGTTTTTCAGGACCTCATGTTTTCTAGCTTTGATACCAATCCGATAGATGAAAATAGTAGGAAACCATAGAATAACACAATATGATATAAGCTTTTGCTTAGTAAAATAGGTTGATTTATTTTCTTGAAGCTACATAATTAAATAGATTTAAAATTGCTAAAAATAGATATGTTAATTTTAGCTCACACCAGCATGATTGAAACTTCCTGGATTACAATTCTAGCATGACTCATATGTAAACTGCTTGAAACTGAATGTTGATGAAGAGTAACTCAGTGTGATTATCTTCAACATGTTTATAGGCATCAATTCATAATAAGTATGAAAACACTTATTAATAGTTACATTTAGAAAACATAGAGAGGAGAGATAGTTATACATAAATCACACTCTATATTTTTTTTATTGAAATGGTTACATATATAGAAGAATAAATGACTCTTCTAGATCCTAGAATAGT
>APFE031614728.1:68858-112545 GCA_000404065.3 Pinus taeda | reverse complement strand
ACATTGTCAGGAAACTAAATTTGGAAACCATTACTCATCCTAAACCTTATCCTTTGGGTTGCGTATGTGATAATGCCAAATTGCAAGTGACAAGAAAATGCATACTTAAATTCACCATCACTACAAATTTTATTGATGAGGTAGAACTTGATGTAGTACCACTTGACACATGCGAGATTGATTTGGGAAGCTCATACTGATATGACAGGAAAACCATCTTTCATCACCATGAGAACAAGTATCATTGTTTAAAAATGGGATTGAGTATATTGTTAGAGAACATCACAAGAAATTGAATTTGTCTCTTGTGAATGTTGGACAAATGAAGAGGTTTGTAAATGCTAGTCAGAATTTTGAATTGTTAATGATTAAACATAAAGATGTTGAGGAACCTGAAGCTTTCCAAGGATGTGATGCAACAATAAAATATGATTTAGTTGAGGTTGTTAACACATGTGATAAGATGTTTCAGGAGTCTAATGTGTTTCCTTCTAAAAGACGAAAACAACATGAAGTTCAATTGCAACAAGATGCATCACTTTTGAACATTGGTATGAACAAGATGCCAGCGTTAGAGAATGCGAGGATCAAGAAGCAGATGCAAGAGCTACTTGACAAAGGGAACATTAGTTCTAGTACATCTTCTTGTGGGTCTCCTAATGTTTTGGCTTTGAAGAAGGATAGTGCATGGCGATGGCAATAACATTTGGTGGAGTCAAGCCAAGTACAAGGCTAGACATGATAATCATTGTGTTGACCACAATTTTCAAGTTGGAGATGAAGTAAGACTTTGCAGGAGAAAATAAAAGCTTCAAAGTGAAGAGAACTTGAAATTGGATGAGCCTCCTTTGATTAAAGACACAAGAGAGAATGTTCATATTCTTTCAATAGAAGTTTTCTCTCCTAAATATCTTGAAGAATTGCAGCAAGATCCTATCCTCAACAAAAAAAAAAGAGCTTCAAGAAGAAGGAACAGGAAGCACCTTTGTATGAGGCTCAAAGGTATAAATTTGAGCAAAGCCAAATGGATTGAGATTGGAAGGGAGAGGGAATTTCACCCTCATCTATTGTTTGACTGAAAATAGTCTTTTGGAGGTCCAAAAGCTTCTAGTTTGGAGGAGTGATCTAGGAGATTAGTAAAGTGCTCAAACTTAAAAGTGTTCAAAAGTGCTCAAAACTAGTGCCAAAGAGTAGATCTAGACGATCTAAATCCAACACAACTTGAATTGCTCAAAACCGATATCGTATGCTCATGATATCACGTTCTGATCGTTTTTCCAAACATCCAAAACTTTTGCAGGTTGGATGTAGGACTACTGACTGGGAAGTTTGTACGTTGATTGGACAAGGTGACTGGGCAAGAACATTATACCTCATAGGCCAATGGCAGGATGCCAAGTGGACTCACCTGATTGGTTCGAGTTGGCGATTTCTGATTGGTGGTTGCAATTGTTAAGTGGACTAGTGAATGGGTGCCACGTGGCCCAGTCTTGGGCTGTCACGTGGCACCCCAGGGGTGGTGTAAAATTTTGGTTCATGGCTGAACTGGCCTTGAACGGATTTGAACTCATGACCTCCAATTTCGCAGCACAATGCCTTACCACTAGACCGCAGGGTGTTACTTATTAACTAAGGGATCAAACCTTTATTTAAGTTTTTGACATTGTTGTGTTGGCGGACGAGGTCGGGACTGAACCCTGGCTCTCAGTCACCTTACTGCCCATGAAACCACAGGCAGAAGGGAGCCAAGGGCTCGGTCTTAACCCTGGCCCAAGGTTTTGGAACCCACATGAATTACCACTAGACCACATTGGAGTGCTAACAGTCAAGGGGGCTAGTAATTAAGCTCGACCCCAGGTCACGAGATATGCCATACAATCGGAGGCAATTAGATTAGAGTGTTGGACAACAGGTGTAAGGTGAGGGGGTCATCCCCAAGGTCGCATTCCAACCACAGACCGCAGTAGAAGGTGCTAAGCTTGGCGCGACAAACACAGGCGCTAAGGTTAAGCTTGGCCCTAGGGCATATCGGTCCACAGAGGACCATGGACTCAAGAAGGAAGGAGTTCGGCGGATGGGTGTGGAATTTTTGGGAATGGCCTCAGGTTATATGGCGGCCATAGAACTGTATTCTTAGAGCCTAGGGGCTATGCCGACAGGGGCGGGTGGTTAGCCCCAGCCCCCGGGCACATGGCCTGATGTGGCCCAAATTTTCCGTCGATAGGCCTTATTGAGCATTTAAAAGAGGTAACAAATTGCACAAAACCGACAAGAATCTCACTAGCGTCGTGCGAAATTGGTGCTCGACGCGCCCTGGAATTGTGGAATTTGTAGAACAGTTAGCAATGTAGGTTTTAACCCCGTACAGAAATTACCTGCATACTAATTCTAAAACACAGAAAATAAATAATGTGAGAGCATAACACATAAAACACATATACACATAAATTTTCCCCTGGATCCCAAAACCGGGACTACTAGCTTGATTTTTCATTATGTTCCTTTCAATGTTACAATACATATTTATACATGCCAAAGCATCCAATACCATGGACCGAAAAACCATTGCATCCAAACCATGGACCGAAACCATCGCGTCCAAAAAACATGTGCGAAAATCATGCACAAAACCATAGGTGGGTCCGCCCAACCTAACATAGGGTCCAAAACCAAAATTTTCTGGGGCGCTGCCCCAGACCCCATAAAGTGGGGTTACGGGTACCCCTCAAACCCCCTATTAACTATGTGGAAAGAATATAACACAACCCAACATCCCAACCCAATTGGTTCCCAGTTGGTCTTCCTTTTTCCCATAGGGTCTACCCCCCTTAGCCTACTTCAGGGAGACGGCTTAAATGGAGGGATCAAGGATTAGGGTGACAGCCCTCAGTCTAAGCGTTGTCGCGCTGCCTGGACAATCTGTGGGACAAGATTTTTTGGCTTTGTCGGGGAGAGAGTTTTTCTGTCCCTGGCATTTCAACAACATTTCATCCTCATTCTTCTCTCTCATTTGGAATCTGGAATCTTTTCATTTGAGCCGGCAAGGTCACCAATTTTTGGCATCATCTCATCTTTTCTGCCACTCATTAGCCTGTCAAACGGCCAACATTCTTTGGTGTCATTTGATCTTTTCATTGCCTTATCTTTCGTCATATCGTTTAGTTGTACCTTTAGCACCTACTCTTCAGTTTGTTTCTTGTTTGGGTGGCAACTGCATTTCTTTCATCTCTTGATTTTCTTGAACCAGGATCTCTCTCTATCATCCATTTGGTCCCTCGTTATTCATCATGGATTATTCGTTTAACCCATGTCATGTTACTGATGTTCTCCATGATGTTCTGGAAGTGGCCATTTCTAAATTACCGTTGTTCTCATGTGGTGATGCAGTCACTGTTAGAAAGCATTTAGGTAGGTTTACTCATATAATGATCATATATTGTAGATCTCCTCAGTATGATCATGAATATGTCAAAATGCATCTATTTGTCCTTTCTTTAGAGGGTGATGCTTTGAATTAGTTTAATAATTTTCTTGATGATTCTTTCACTTCTTTACAAGACATTGTCAATGCTTTTAACGATAGATATGGTTATCAAGATAGCTTGCCTTGTGCCCCTAAAACTGTGCAACAAAATGAAAGTAACCTTATGAAAGGCACAGCGGTTGATGAAAGATTTCAAGACAATTCCTCATATCAAAATGTGCCATCCACCTGTATCATTGCAGATCAAATCCATGATAGTGGAAAAGCAGGGACAAATTGTAACATCAGTGTCGACAATGAAAGGGAAAATCTAAAGCAAATTATAGAAGAACTAATGCGGCTGGTAAAAAATATGGAGATCAATCAAACAAATTACGCCAATGATATGAGAACTTTTTGCACCCACCTGGAAAAATGTGATAAGGAGATGGAAATCATGAAAATTAAACACTCTGATCACGTAACCTACATGCAAAGTCAGCATGCTAAGGAAATTGACCCATGAAATCTAATCATGACAGGGAAATTAATTTTATGCAAAGCAAGTTATCGGGCTAAGATGAAAATATGAAGATCATGGAACTCAATCATTCAAATCAAGTGACTGCCAAGGAAACAAGTTTTCAGGAAGAAATAAGTGTTATTTAGAACAAGTTGTCAACTATGGATGAAGAAATGACCATCATGAGATTCAGTTATAATAATCAATTGGTTATCCTGCAAGCAAATCATAAGAAAGAGATAAACTTTATGCAACATTGCTAGATGACCATAAAGGCAAAGGATGACAAAGTAATAAAAGATATGGAATCCAATCAAATATTTCTTCAGAATAAGTTACTAACCATGGAAGAAGACGATGCCAGGGAAATCAGCACTATGAAGGTTGAACACTCTAGTCAGATGGATGCCATTAGAATACAGGTTCAAAAATTTCAACAGTGGCCAAAGGATGAAAGAAACCAAGGAACATCAATAGATCAAAAGCCTCCTTATCTGCTGCAACAAGCTCCATCTTATTATGAGGTCCTTTGTTCCATTGAAAAGTGGCTAATTGAAGGTGACCTGGATAAAAGGGAAATTAATAATCAGGTTGATGCTCACACGGTTAATCCACCAGTCATAGAAGATCAAGTTATAACTCATGGCACCTGTGAGATTGATCCATCATCCTTGACAAGGTAGATGCAGAATGAAGAAAGACATGTCACGCATATCTTACATACTTCATCTGAGAGCTTTGAAGGAGAAAGTTCCATGTCATCAGTGATACAGCCTGCCACAAAGAAAAAATGCAAAGAAAGAGAACGAGAAGGCGATTTGATACATTAGATGGCCACGAACAGTTGGATTTTCAAATAGGAAAAAGTCCTACATTATGCAGAATTAGACATGGCACATAGGAGAAGCAACCGACAGACTTGCCTCAAAGCAAGCAAATGCTTAGTATGCACTATATTGAACGCATCTGATGCCATGGGGCATATTTGTAATGTATTTCTAACCTTATGCCCTTTTTATTTCAATGATTTAGTTAGATTTGGTTTTTCATGTTGTTAGACTAGTTAATAAATGAAGAGATTATATCTTTCATGTGCTTAATGTTATATAATGATTCTTTGGATGGACATTACTTATGTTTTTTTGTGTGTTGCGTGGATGCAATTCTGGATTCTCACATTCCTACAGTGCAGCAACGTGTCCCAAGTAGAGCTAGATGTTGACCACTACATGTCAACTACCCATAGTAGTACACTCCCTTTTTTCGTAAAAGGGTAGCGCTTGATCATCGTGTCCGTGCCATTCAACTGTCATCATCAGCCCAATCATGTTATGTTGTAAACCCAGTCTGCATGTGTAAATTGTAAATAATATTAGCATATCTGTGTCATGTATGTGTTTTCCTAGGTAAACCTAATCATCTAGTGATGATCTACGTTCCAGAAGGTTTTTTGTCTCACCAACCCATGGTCGACAGAGTTTTCCTTCAGCCTAACCCCAAAGTCATAATGGATTTTGTCATTAGAATCTTAGGGGAGTCCTAGTGTGCTAAATCGAGTCTATGTAAAAGTGATTTGGGAATAATCTTAACTATTTGGTTAGGTTATTACAAATTGCTTGATCTGCTAGATTATATTTGTGTCACAGAACTAAGTGGTCTATGAGGGTCTATGTCAAATGGGTTTTCCCCCCTTGAGATGTAAAAATGTAAAAATCATGATGTAAAGTGTCTTGAGGGTTAGAAAATGTTTTATCCACTCATAAGTCCTAGGTCATATGTGTTTTTTTCCAAAGGCTAATTTCGAGGGTCCAATATAAATAAAAATAAATTAAAAAATAAAAAATAAATTAAAAAAATAAAAATAAAATAAATAAAATAATAAAAATAATAATAAGTCAAAGTTTTGAGGAAATAAATGCAAAATTTAAATTTTTAATATATTAAAATGCATTTAAAATTTCGACAGATGAGATTAAAAGAGATTTTGATCCTCATCGACGGTCGAGATCACTTTGATATGGATCACTCGAACTAGCCGTTGGGAATTTTTCTTTTAAATAGGGTGTCAGGGGTCATTTGATATGATTGGATCTGAGAGTCGTGTGCTAAAGAAAGCTCTCTTGTCGTCATTTTTTATGTGCAATAAAGAAAGACTTTCGGGTTGAAATCTTGTTGGTGTTACTCTTCTGGAAATGTCGTAGGATCTTTTATTTTCTTCATAAATTTATTTTCATTCATTGATGATAGCTTGATGAAGAGTCATTTTAAACATAGGTATCTTGTTTAGTAGTTAGGGTTTGAATGGTAGTTAAATTCCTGAATATGATGGCAGGCATTTCCATTAGATCTGGATTTTAGTATTGTTTTCTCCCTCTTTTTTAATGGTTGAATTAAGCTTTGTAGGAAATCCTTTTTTTGAGATTACTGGGCGCTTAGGGAAGTTCTCAGCTGAACCAGCCAACTCCCGGATTGCATTTTCTGAAGAGCCCAGCTAGTTTGATCACAGGCTTATCATTAGAATTTCTTTTGCGGATGCATGAAGGGTTTTCTGAAGCACCTCATCAAAAATTTAAAATTCTAAAAATATTTTTGTGGCATACTGACAAATCTGGCTATTTAGAGCGTTTAAACTGTGAATATTATATTTATTTAGATGGTTTTAGAGTTTTTAGTTTTGTTTCTTGCACATTTTATTTATGGGTGTTCAGCTTTTGTTATTGCAAGTTGCAGATCTGAGGTCGAAATTCAATTTTGAATCCAGATCTAGGCTCTAGAAGGTAAGATCTGGCCTCAGAACCATCTCTTGCAGAGGCATTATTCTTGCAGTCCAAGTTTTTTTTTTTTGGAATATTTTAAATCTAGGAACTGTCATTCCAAGGTTTTCGTTGAGAAATTTGAAGTAGAGTGGTTTAAAAAAAATTTAAGATTTCTGGAAAATATTTTTAAATTCTGGTGAATTTTTTTTTTTGGATCGATTACCTACCTAGTAGGGTTTCATGCTGCATAAAAATTTTGAAATTTTTTTAGGAACCTCAGGCCTCTCTCATTACTGTTGGTGCCTTCAATATCTCTCCACAGTTGTCCTATTTTCTCCATAGCTGCCATTTGCCAATACACCCGCATCCTCGCACAACTCAATCTGCATCTTCAATCCACTTCCAATCCAAGCTTTTCTGCTGGCCATTCTCACGATCCACGTAAAGCCTGCAATCCTCTGCTCTTTGCATTCCTGTATGCTGCTATAACTGCTCCGTTTTCACGCATTAACTCCTCCTCGTTGGTAAACAATTCCCTCTACCATCGTATTCCTTCTTCTTCAAACGTTCTCCTCTGCTCCCTTACCTCTCCTTCAGCTCCTCATTATTCATCCAAGCTTCAACCTACTTTGCTGCTCCATCCATTGATTTGTTGTTCAAACCACGCAAACCTGCAAGTGAGCGGTCAACAGCAAAATCGTTTTCTCCACGTCGTCCACGTTTCCATCCATCTCTCCTACGCAACTTCTATCCACCATCAAGTTGCACGTACTGTCTCCCTGCAAGAGAAATTGTCAAAAAAATTCCAGCTCTACGCTACCATTTCAAGTTGCAAGCTAAACCCCATCCCATCGCTCCACCATTGAGCTGCCATTCCTACCCTTCTCCGTCCACCTGCAAAACACATTGAAACCTCAGATCCCCGCGTCCCTCCTCATCAACGAAAATCCTCTGCTCCATACCGTTGTCAAAACTTGCAAACGCCTCAACACATTTGATTTTCATTGTCACATATTTGGTGATGCTTCTATTTAGATTAGGGTTAGAGTTAGCATAGGTAGGTTTCATAGTTTTTCTTTTAATTTAGATTTTAGAATTAGATTATTTAATAATTAATTTTATTTTTTTGTAGATTTCATTTATTTGTATATATTTATTATTTATTTTAAGTTACATTTCACTTAGTTTAGAGTTAGACTTTTTTTTTTAAGTTTAGTTTTGTTTATTTAAAAATTCAAAAATATAAAAAAAAAAGCATAAAATAGTTCCTTTTAAGTTTTTTTAGTTAGGTTCTAGCTTTAGAATTAGACTTTGAGTTTATTCCATTTAGGTTTTTAAATTTAGATTTTGATTCTTTAGTTAGATGTTAAATTTTTATTTTTAGTTTCATGTAGCTAGGTCTTAGAATTAGATATGTTGTTTTTTTTAGTAAATAAAAAAATCTCATAAAAATAAAATAATAAAAATTATATTAAATTTTTTTTAATAAAAAATCCCAAAAGCATAAAAAGTTAATCCTTAGGCTTTTATTTAGAAATTTTTTATGGTTTAAGATTTTTAATTTTCATTTAGATTTAAATTTTATTTATTTAGATTTTAGGTTTGTTTTATTTTAATGCTTTAAAATTTATAAAAATTATAAAAATATATAAAAAATAATTTTTTTTTTGAAAAGATCAACTAAAAATTGAAAAATTCTTTTTGGTGTCTTTATGTTCCACTTCTCTATAGTTAAATGTGCTTAAATTTTTATTTAAAGATTAGCTATTGAAAAGTGGTGAATCATTTTGTGGGCTAGTTAGCATTTGAATTTCATCGTTAAGTAATGAATTTTGATCTTTTGAAATTTAATTGCTAGAACATTGTGCATCTATTGAATATTTTGCATCTAGTGAAATTAATCATTGCTTAGATTATATAATGCTCGTGACATGTTTGATATTTTGTAAATATTTTCAAACAATCACTAAATTACTTCATAAGCAACAACAACTAATTAATTACTTGGTTTTCATTGACTCCATAAGGCACTGGTCTTAAGCATTTAAAGATCTAAATCAAATTCTAAAATCGATCAAGTGCTTGTTTTCCCCTGTTGTGTCTCCCAACCCAACTGGTTCCCAGTTGGTCTTGCTTTTTCCCATAAGGTCTACCCCCCTTAGCTTGCTTCAGGGAGATGGCTTAAACAGAGGGATCGGGGATCAGGGTGACAACACCCAGTCTGAGCGTTGTCGTGCTTCCTAGACAATATGTGCGACAACAAGCAGTATTTGGAAATTTCACATGATTAGCCTTATTGCATGACATGTAGCACAAGAAAACCACTTTTCTTACGTGCTCTTGGGTGGATAGCGTTCGTGCACTAATCCGCGCAATATTGCGTGATAGTCATTGGATCAGGCGGGGTTGATCAATGGTGGAGATCGACTAAGCTAGTTGGCAATCGAGTGAAGCAACAGTCGTCAGATTAGGCAAGGCGGATCAATGGTGGGGTTTTAAAGCACCTAAAGTGATCGGGTGACGCAATAGCCGTCGTATCAGGCGAGGCAGATCGACGGTGGGGAATTAAAGTTTATAAAGTGGTGGACTCCACACGAGGTAGCATTTGGAGAAAATAGTGAATTGGACGATGATTATGAAGGTTTGTTGGTGATCGGACGATAAGGAAGTGATGCATGTGGAACATGCTAGAGGCGGTTTCAAATGAAAATGACAGAGAAAACCAGTGCGGGTGAACAATTAACTGCATTAAATAGCGAACTCCATAGCCCATGCGAGAACCAGAGACTTGTGTATTTGGGGCTACTAAAGGGTCCCTTCCTCAAGTCATGGTCCCAGAGGGAGGAGTTGAGGATGAGACACTTGCACACAACCTAATAGTGATATTTTTCCTCTAACTAACCTGTGAACTGAAAGAAGGCATAAATGAAAGTAAACTACAGCAAATGCAACTACTGAAGTAGATTAATAGGAAAACCATGCATGATCTACACTATATTGTTGTAATGAAAGGGCAACTACTTAAGAAAATAAACAGTGAAAATCATAAGTCTACTTAAGCAAATGAATAGAGAACCATGAAACTACTGAAGCAAATAAATAAAACAGAACTCTATGCTAGCATACATGTATAGTAAAGAGGAGTTGTGGCTACTTGGGTCTGGCCCTAACCTAAGAGCTTTAGCCCTCGAAGTTAACTCAGATATGGCTTAAACATAACTCATTCTTATTAAAAAAACCATGGATTACAGAGAAAACTGTCACAAGTCTTTGCAGCTCAGAAATAAAACAGAGTTTTACAATAGAACTCTGAATCCTACTGAGGTCCTAAGCCTCTCTATTTATACATTTTAGGTCTCTAATGACTTCCTTCCCACTAGGGAGGCTTGACCTCTAACTCAAGAAAAACTGGTTTTTTTGTCCTTTTCCTTTGCTTGGTTGTCTTCTAGTCCTCAAAGTTATGGTTGTTTGCACTCCGAGCTGATGGAGGAATATTCAAATGGAGGAGTAGTAAATGAGGAGGATTGACCTCCTATAATTACTCTCCCTTGTCTCAATCGAACCTTTACCAAGGTTTTTGCCATAGTTCTTTGCTTTTATCTTTTATACTTGCATTTTTCCTTGCTTTTATCCTTTATTCCTGCATTACATGCACATTAGACCACAAAGCCAAATATCCAACTCTAACTCATTTCATAAACAAAATATAATCAAAAGTATGCAATAAGTTGGGAGAATAGTTGGTTTGACTAAGCTAGGAGGTGAATTAAGGCCAATTCAGGCCCATATAATTACTCAATGATGAGGCTCATCATCACCCCCTCCTGAAAGTGTTGCTCATCCTCTGAGAAACTTAGTCAATGTCCACATCCTTCATGGCTCTGGTAGCATCTCTGACATCCCATGCTTCTGCTATGGTCTCTTCTTCTTGTTCATAGAAGCCTGCTTTCCTTTCTACTTCCTCCCACTGCCTCTTTTCCTCTTCTTCTTTTCTCCCTTATAGCATCCCTAGGAGTAGTGGTGGACTGAGTTTTCAGCCTATCCAATTGACCTTCAACCTTTGCATTGATTGCTCATACGTAGGTGTCCTGTTGAGTGCTTTTCTCAACCTTTGAGGGGAGTTCTATTCTCTGATCTTCAATCTACGTGGTGGTGTGTTCCATCTCTTTTAGTAGGCATGTATATTATCATCTTAGCATCCTAAACATATCCTCAAAATTGTGAAATTGCTTGCTCTTGGGCAGCAAGATATTAAGTGACAATTGAGGATCATTTGCAATTAGATTTTGGGTGATGATTAGGGCCATGGGATTTGATTGTTTAGCCCTAATGAAAAGAGGTTCATTTTTCTCTCTGGCCAATATTCTTTCATCTCTGCAACCCTTGACTTCTCATGGTTCATCCATGATGCCAAAGCCATTAATTGTAGATCTCTTGGCTCTGCATTAAGATCCCAAATATTTATGTCTGTGAGGGACATGTTGTACAAGTAAAACTCATCCATTGTGGCCATATCCTCTAGTGCATTTTGATCCAAAAGATCAATAGATTGACTGCATTCCTAAAATGGCATGGTGCTCCTTTGTGCTAGTCTTTTGATCTGAAATTGCAGCCATTTTTCTCTGAGGTATAGAGTATAGGATTTAGCTGGCATCCTACACTGGATGGCCTCCAAGGAGGGGCTGGCCATACATTCTAGTTGGTTTTCCTTTTCCTGCAGTTGTCCTCTCTATTTTTCTTATCTTCTTTCCTGTGTTGTTCTTTTGCATCTCCATCAGTTTCTTCCTTTGTTTCCTCCTCTTGTTTCAGTATCATCCTCCTTGTCTTCTTTCAACATGTTCCTCTATATTAGTTTCTTCTTCATCCATATCATCCCCATATAGCTCTGTATCTTCTTCTTCTTCTTGTTTTATCTCCTCCTCATTAACAGAAGGACAAACATCATAGGTGAGGGTTTTGATTTCATCCTCTGCTGGTAAGTTTCTAAAGGCTGACCACGTTATGGGGATCCTGCGGCTTTGGAGGGTATCTTTAATGAGGATCCTGATCAACCCATGGTGAACTAACTGCTGGGAATTTCCTTCCTTTACTTTGTTGCTGGAGTCTGTGAGTGATTGCATCAAGAAATAGGGTATTCTGAGTCTTTGGTGAATTGGTGTTTCTACCCCAAATCTTAATTCTTTAAGCATACTCAAATGGTTGCCATAACAACTCTGTATATATGGACTCTTGCATACTCTATTGACTTCTTAAAGAATTTCCTTTTTTCCCCCTTTTCACTTATAAACCAACTATCTCTTAACCTTTACAACTTTTGATCAAATGATGCATATGAGTGAGTGAGTGGGATAATTACTTGTGGTCTTGATGGCATGTTGCAGTTGTCAAAGATCAGAGGTGTTGTTGATGGTAATTCTTCTTCCTCCTTTGTTGTCTGCTAATGGTTTATTAGCTTTTGGAGGTGTCTATGGCTAAAGATCTGATGTTGCTGCTGCTGATGTGGAGCTCTTGGATCTGATGTTGTTGCTGTTGTGGAGCTCCTAGATTTGATGTTGTTGCTGTTGTGGAGCTCCTGGATTACCACTTGGCAATGTTTGGTGTTTCCCTTAGAACTTCTTGATCATGTTGTTGGATGGTGCTATGAGGATGTTGTAATGAATGGACAGAGGGAGAAGGAGTGTATGTGGATGCAAGGATGATGGTAATGGTTGAGGTGATTCTATTAGAAAACACAATCTTCACCTAAATTGAAGCAATGAAGTGAAAAACAATAGAACTGATGGAGGGATGCATGGTAAGGAGTGGAGGAGATGAATATATGTGAGGAAAGGTTCCCTTTGGATCATCTCTTGTCTCCATGCTTGTCTTTTTCACCCACCTACAAAAATCAATTATGATTTTTCTTTTATTATTATATTTCTTTTTAAAGAAACGCCTTAGCTACCTTAGAGAGCTTTTCACCCTAGATATTTGTCCTGGGCGCCTCAAGGAAGGTTTTTACCCAGAGATCTTCTTACTCTTTTTCATTTTTTCTCATCCTTGGGCCGCCTCATGAGGCTTTCAACCCAAAGGTGGGACTTAGGGGCCTCATGGAGGTTTTCACCTAAATCCTTATTCTTTTGTTT
Source organism: Pinus taeda (assembly GCA_000404065.3). NCBI lineage: Eukaryota > Viridiplantae > Streptophyta > Pinopsida > Pinales > Pinaceae > Pinus > Pinus taeda. The sequence continues at coordinate 99,678 of APFE031614728.1, read as the reverse complement.
TTTCCTTTTTCAATGACCTGATGAGGGAGGATCTGGAACTTGCTCTACCATCATCACTATCTTATTGATATTGTCAATAAACTCTTGTTTCGATAAAGAGCTCTTGTACATTTTCAATCTATGTCCATTAACTAGCAATGGAATGGCTTCTTCATCAATAGTTCTGATTTGCACTGAACCATTGTCATGGCATCTTTCCACCACATAAGGTCCGAGCCATCTTGTCCTTCGCTTTCCCTTGAAGTATTTAAACCTGGAATCATATAAAAATGCCCAGTCTCCTTCTTGAAATTGCTTCTCCTTGATGTGCTTGTCATGCCAAATCTTCCTCTGAAGCTGAATTATCTCTGTATGTAGGAGGGCTTGCATTCTAAATACATCCAAGCCATTCAAATATAACAATATTTATTTCTATGCATGACTGAGATCCAAATCTAGTTGGGTTGCATTCCTTAATGTGCTATGTTCAAACTCAATGGATAGCAAAGCCTTTTTCCCATAGACCATCTCATAGGGTGTAAATCCAGTGGTGGTCTTCCATGTTGTATTATAGGCCCAGGTGGCCTCAACTAGTCTCTCTACCCAATCCTACCTGTTGTTTCTCATTATCTTGGTTAATGATCCAAACAGATCCTAGAATGCTCTCTAAGTTTTCAAAATCTCTTAAAATCATACCAAAGATCAAAACAAATGCATGGGAAGAACCCTTAGATTGGCATAAAAACACTATCGGGAGGCAAAAATACATAGAAAACATCAAAAACAGAGCTATCGGCGGTAACAACAGTGAATGCACAGGAGCCGTCGGATCTGGACCGTTCTGGCTAATCAACGGTCCAGATCTGATCAGCGAATTGCAATCGGCAGTGGGAATCAACGGATATCGGCAGAGTCCACATAAGACTTGTGATGGTGATCGGAGGAGACCACATAGGAGATGCGATGGCGATCGACGGAGTCAATGGGGACAATCAATAAAGTGCGCAGATCGATGATCCACGTTGCATTTCCAAATCACAATCGGAAAACAAAATGGCATGGGGCTTATACACATGTATATGTGCGGTGCGACTAGCCGGACCCAACGGCTATATAAATATTATTGCATAAGATTTGAGATCCGTAGAAAAGGCATTTTAACATATTTTCACAGTTTTCATTTATTAAACAAAATGCGAAGGATAAAGCATCGATGCAATAAACCAGACCCGAAAGGGTTTGTGAAGGGAAGTATATATTGTTTCAAGTCCGATAAGCAAGATTTTCACAGTTTTAATGTATTTTAATGTAAAGGGGAAATCTACGAAACAGGTAGGATTTTGGAGGACCAAAGGTGAAAAACGGTTTTGATCGGGCTCCACCCAATCCCATACATTGGCTGCCACATATCCAAGCCCTAGAGAGAGAAAACCACCCTCATCGATCTATTAACCCCCATGCGAAAGGTCTACCTGAAATGAACCACGACCGTTGGATCTGGATCTCCCAGATCAACGGTGGAGATGCGATGACAGTATACAAAGGCGGACTGGATAGGAGTTCTGAAGCAAATTCATAATATTTGAAGTCTGAAATGTACAGTGTTTGGGCAGAATTTCACAGTTTGAATGCATTTTCCTGTGTTAACAGAAAATGACTGCGTTTTGGGATTTCGAATGATTTCAAGGGCCCGATGACCCATTTCATTATAGTACAGGTGGCCACCAGCCCTGGAAGTGTTTAACAATGATTGCTAACGCTTAGAAAGGGATCTGAGCGGACAGAGGTCGGGGAGGCAGAAAGCCAAAGAAGGAGGAAACAAACAGACAACACCATTGGCTTTAAGGCCACAGACTGACAGAGACAGAGAGAGAAAGAAGTAGTATTGAAGGCAGTGCTAAGACAAAGTTAAGACAGAGATAGAGAGTGATTCAGAGAGTCTATGTACTCAGAGAAAGCTTGAGAGGTTCAAGAAAAACTCTTATTGTTATATCTGTTGTGTATTGAGTATCAAATTGAGCTCATATTATTGTAAAAATTATACTTGAAGACATAATAGAGAGGCCACCACTGAAGGCTGGACCAGGAGATGTAGCCAAGGAGTATTGGGTGAACTCCTCATTAAATTTGTTGTGTTGTGTGTTGTCTATTATGTTTTTGTTTACTGCTTCATTGTTTATGTATTTCGCAATCTGATCGATCCATTGCATAAAATAACATAGGAAAATCCATGCACATGAGTATGTAATGCCTTATTATTTGTATTAGATCTCATTATCAGATCAATTGGTATCAGAGCTCTAGGTTGCTAAGGTTAGACAAGCTTGTGCTAGACTGTTTATGAATGCTAACTAGGTCCATGCTCAAATCAAGAGAAGGAGAATTGGTTGAGGCTAACCTATAAATTGGAAGAGTCTCTCTGAGAAGGAGCATGGCAGAAGAGATCCCATTAGAATCTGAATCTTAGTTCATGGATAGTTTCCTGACCATGAGAGCCATGGTAGAAGTAATGTATCGAGAATTCAAGAAAGGATGAGGTGAAAGAACTTCAACCTCCAAACAAGACAAAGGAGCTAAATAACCTTCTCTAGATGCCCCAGAAGGAAAGGGGAAAGGAGAAAAGCTTCCTACACCTCCTGATAGCCCTGAAAATAAAAAGAAGAAAACATCTTTGATTAAATTAGATGTTAAATTTTATTTGCCAATATATGATGGAGAGTTAAATGCAGAGAATCTAGATAACTGGATTAGACAGATTGATGTGTACTGTAGGGTGCAGAATATTGATTCAGACAGGAGTAAAATTTAGTTGGCCAGCCTATGCCTTGGAGGAACTACCTTGGTATGGTGGGAAGGTAGGACACAAGCTGACTTGAAAAAACAAGGTAAAATTCTTTCTGTCTGGAGTGAATTTGTTTTTGCAATTAAAAAGCAATTCTATCCACTAGCTTATATGCAGCAAGTTATGATGAGTTGGCAAACTCTTCGCCAATTAAAAGGGAAAAGTGTACAAAGCTATACCAAGGAATTTAGAAAAAGAGCTTTGATTCTAGGAATTTCTTTAGACTCACCTGAAACTTTGCTAAAGTATATAGGTGGTATGCATAGTTATTTGAGACACACTATTCTCATGTTTAACCCTACTAGCATAGATGAGGTATCTATTCAGGCTACACATCTAGAGGCTAGAGGCAAGAATGTGAACCTAGAAATTGGGGGATCATCAAAACCCACTACAAGAAAGAACAAGGAAAAGAGGAAGGAGAAATGGAAAGAGAGGAAGGAAAATGATGTACAGAAGGCCAAACCTTCATGCACTCACTGCAAGAAGGATGGACATGATGATGAACATTGTTGGTTTGTGCATCTGGATCTGAAACCCAAGAAGTTCGATGGCAAGAAAAATAAGGTTGTTGCTATTGTTTAAAAAGATTTGGGGTCAGACTCGGGTGATGAAACAACAACCACAGCTATAGGTATACAAGCCAAAAATTCTGAAGCATCTACTAGCAATTCTGGCCAAACATATGATAGTGAAGAAAATGAGAGGAAAAGACATGATCTTTTTCATATTACAGTTATTTCCAAGCATCAAAAGATCGATACTTTGTTTGATAGTGGCTCACAGGTAAACTTAATTTTTGAAGCAATTGTAAAGAAGCTGGGATTACTAACCACACCTCACAAGAAGCCATATCCCTTGGGTTGGGTATGTGATAAAGCAAAGCTACAAGTGACTAGACAATTTAAACTTAGATTTTCCATTGGTTCAGCATTTGTAGATGAGGTTGAGTTAATTGTAATTCCCTTGGATATATGTGGAATTGTTTTAGGAAGTCCTTACTTGTATGATAGAAAAGCCATTTTCTATAGAGCTGAAAATAAGTATCAACTTGTTAAAGATGGAATAGAATATATTGTCAGAGCTCATAAACTCAAGAATAATTATACTCTCATAAACTCAGGACAGATGAAAAGAGTTGTAAATTCATGCAAGCAATTTTTACTGATGGTTGTAAAGGAAAAGAGACCTGATAAAACCAATGTATTTGAGGGCTATGATGCTAAACAAAAATCTGATTTAGAAAGTGTTGTTTCAGAATATGATATCTTATTTCAAGAACCGAAAGGTCTGCCACCAAAAATGGAAATTGTACATGATATTCATTTGCAACAAGATTCTCCCTTGCCTAACATCAGAATGTACAGGTTATCTACTTTAGAGAATGCAGAAATAAAGAAGCAGGTACAGGAGCTGCTCGAAAAAGGGTTCATAAGACCAAGCATATCGCCATGCAAATCTCCCATGGTGTTGGTGAGAAAGAAGGATGGTTCGTGGAGGATGTGCATTGACTACGGAGCACTGAATAAAATAACGATCAAGAATCGTTATACCCTTCCTTGCATTGATGATCTATTGGATCAGTTGAAAGAAGTTGTTTACTTTTCCAAGTTGGACCTACGTCGTGGATACGATCAGGTCAAAGTAGTAGAGCAAGATGCATGGAAGACTGCTTTCAAAACAAAGCAAGGGCTGCATGAATGGCTAGTTATGCCTTTTGGCTTAAATAATGCTCTTGCCACTTTCATGAGAGTTATGAATGATGTACTCAAGCCTTTTATTGATGATTTTGTAATTGTATATCTAGATGACATTCTTGTTTTCATTAAAGCATGGAAAGAACATTTGAAGCATGTAAAGCAGACTCTAGATGTTTTGAAGAAATAAAATATCTATGTTAAATTATCAAAATGTAAATTTGGTAAAACATCTTTGAATTATTTGGGTCATATTGTAGGGGGTGGTGAATTGAAGATAGATCCCTCTAAGGTTGTAGTCATTGTAAACTAGCCTAAGCCCAAATCTGCTACAGAAGTTAGAAGCTTCTTAGGAGCAGCACAATATTGGAGAAAGTTTATTGCTAATTTTTCCTTAATTGCAGCTCCCTTACATGCTTTGACAAGATTGAACAAGGTGTTTCAGTGGGGAGGAAAACAGTAGAAAGCCTTCGACACCTTGAAAGAAAAAATTAGTACAGAACCAGTCCTAACATTGCCAAATCTTCAACAACCATTTGAGATTGAAACAGATGCCAATGACTATGCCATGGGAGCAGTGTTGATGCAACATGGTAAACCCATATGCTACCATTCTAAGACTTTTAATTCTGTAGTAGTTAATTATCCTACATACGATAAAGAATTGTATGCATTAGTCCAGAGTGTGAAAAAGTGGAAACATTAATTAATGGGCAAAGAAACAATTATACATATTGATCATCAACCACTTTAGTATTTGCACTCAAAAACTAAATTGCAGCAATCAAGACACTATAGGTGGATGGGTTTCCCATAGCAGTTTCATTTAGTCATCAGATATAAAAAGGGCATACATAATAAAGTTGTTATGAAACTAGCTTACAAAAAGATAGAAAAGATAGTTGAACACGTTAGAATTCAGCATCTTCGAGGGGGAAACCTCCTTTACATTACACAAATGAACAATTCTTGGATGATACAAATGACAAGACCTCCTTTCTATATATAGGAGTCTAAGGAGTCATAATATAATTAGAGCCGACATAACAATAACACTGTAAGGGAACAATAGTGGGCTTCTATGGGGCACAATAATAACAATATGGCACTACATGGGCACAACAATATAATAAGGGGGTTGTAATAATAACAATAAGAGGTTACACTAGTAGTATAGGGGCCTAACAAAAGTTGCAGATATGTTGTCCAGACCAATCATAAATGCATCTACTATACTTAAGCATAACTCAGTGATGCATGAAAGCTATATTGAACAATATGCTCAAGATATAGACTTTAAAGATGTATATGCAGCTTTAAGTAATGGGAAAAAGGTAGAAGAATTGGATTACTATATCAAGGACCAACTCTTGTATCATTTGGGAAAGTTGTGCATTCCACAAACTAAAAGAGTCAACATAATTAGGGAAGCACATACTTCTCTGATATCAGGTCATTATGGTGTAAGTAAAATAGTTGCACAGCTGCAAAGATATTGCTATTGGCCAAAAATGCATGAAAGAGTTTCTAGATATGTTAAGGGATGTACCATGTGTGCTAAGAGTAAGCCCAGCAATAGAAAACTAGGCTTGTACACTCCACTACCAGTTCCTTCTCGTCCTTGGGAAAGTGTTTCCATGGACTTTGTTGGGGGATTGCCAAAATCTAGAAAAGGACATGACTATTTATATGTTATTGTGGACAAGTTCAGCAAAATGTGTATTTTAATACCCTGTGATAAATAGATTACAGTTGAACAAACAATGAAGTTATTATTTTAGCATGTCTACGTGCATTTTGGGTTACCCACTTCCATAGTATCTGATCGAGACTCCCGATTTGTTGGGAAGTTTTGGTCAAGTCTATGGGAATTGATGGACACCAAACTGAAGAAGAGCACAACCTTTCGTCCACAAACATATGGCCAAACATAGGTAGTCAATAGGACTTGTGATCCAGTTGCTCAGGGGCGGCAAGCATCCCAAGCTTTGGGATGAACATTTATGTTATGTGCAACATGCTTACAACCGTGCTAAACATTCTTCTACATAGAGATCTCCTTTTGAGACCTGTTTTGGTTTTCTACCAAGGTCTCCCTTGGATTTTGTCTTTGAAAAAGACATAGCAGTTGTTGGACACAGTGATGTGGACAAAGAAACCAGGTTCATTGAACAGATCCAAGAAATTCACCAAGCAGTGCAGGAACAACTGGAAAAGAACCAAGCCAAGTACAAGGCAAGGCATGATAAGCATCGAATGGAGCATAGCTTCCAAGTTGGTGATCAAGTCTGGTTGTATATCAGCAAGGACATAATGCAAGATGAAGGAAAGAAGCTGAAGCCAATAAGGTATGGACCTTTCAAGATAATTGAGAAAATTGGTGAGAATGCTTTTCACCTTGATTTTCCAGCTTACATACACATCTATTCAATAGTTAATGCAGAGCTCTTGAGACTATTTGAACCTTCACTGATTGAAGATGTCGAAGAGAAAAGTCAGTTGCCTTCTATTGATGATCTATTGCCTGAATATCTCAATGAGTTGCAGGAAGATATAGTTCTGGACAGGAAGGTTGAGTACCTCAGAATTGGACTCAAAGGTTCAAAACCAAGCAGTGCAAGATGGATAGAGATTAGACAAGTGAGGAAGTTGTATCCTCACTTTACTGATGCTTAAAAACCAAATTTCGGTGGTCCAAAATCTTTTTTCAATGGGAAGGCGTGATCCAAACAAATCCTAGAATGCTCTCTAAGTCTTCAAAATCTATTAAAATCATACCAAAGATCAAAACAAATGCATGGGACGAACCCTTAGAATGGTGGAAAAACACTATCGGGAGGAAAAAGTACATAGAAAACATCAAAAACAAAGCTATCAGCGGTGGCAACGGTGAATGCACAGGAGGCGTCGGATCTGGCCGATCAATGGTCCAGATCCGATTGGCGAATCACAATCGGCAGTGGAAATTGGCGGATATCGGCAGAGTCCACATAGGACTTGCGATGGCGATTGGCGGAGACCACATAGGAGATGCGATGGTGATCGGCAGAGTCAACAAGGACCGTCAATTAAGCACGCAAATCAATGGCCCACGTTGCATCACCAAATCACAATCGGCAAACACAATGGCATGGGGGTTATACACATGTATATGTGTGATGTGACTAACTAAACCCGACGTCTATATAAATATTATTACAAAAGATTTGAGATCCGCAGAAAAGGCATTTTAATGTATTTTTGCAGTTTTCGCTTATTAAATGAAATGTGAAGGATAAAGTGTTGATGCGATAAACTAGACTTGAAAGGGTTCGTGAAGGGAAGTATATATTGTTTCAAGTCCAATAAGTGGGATTTTCACAGTTTTAATGTATTTTAATATAAAGGGGAAATCCACGAAACAGGTAGGATTTCGGAGGACCAAGGCAGAAAGTGGTTTTGGTCGGGCTCCACTCGATCCCATACATTGGCTGCCACATATCTAGGCCCTGGTGAGAGAAAACCACCCTTATAGGGCGGTTAATCCCCGTGCAAAAGGGCCACCCAACATGAACCACGACCATTGGATCTGGATCTCCCAGATCAATGGTGGAGATGCAATGATAGTATACAAAGGCGGACCTAATAGGAGTTCTGAAACGAATTCATAATATTTGAAGTCTGAAATGAATAGTGTTTGGGCGGAATTTCACAGTTTGAATGTGTTTTCCTGTGTTAACAGAAAACGACCACGTTTTGGGATTTCAAAGGATTTCAAGGGCCAGATGACCCATTATGTTACAGTACAGGTGGCCACCATCCCTGGAAGCGTTTAGCAATGATTGCTAACGCTTAGAAAGGGGTCTGAGTGGGCAGAGGTTCGGGAGACAAAAAACCTGAGAAGGAGGAAATGAATAGACAACACCATTAGCTTTAAAGCCACAGACTGACAGAGACAAAGAGAGCAAGAAGAATTATTGAAGGCAGTGCTGAGACAGAGTTAAGACGGAGATAGAGAGTGATTCAAAGATTCTGTGTACTCAAAGAAATCTTGAGAGGCTTAAGCAAAACTCTTACTGTTATATATGTTGTGTATTGAGTCTCAAATTGAGCTCATATTGTTGTAAAAAATCTGCTTGAAGACATAATAGAGAGGCCACCACTGAAGGCTAGACCAAGAGATGTAGCCCAGGAGTATTGGCTGAACTCCTCATTAAATTTGATGTGTTATGTGTTGTCTATTATGTTTTTGTTTACTACTTCATTGTCTATGTATTTTGCAATCTGATTGATCCATTGAATAAAATAACATAGGCAAATCCATGCACATGAGTCTGTAATGCCTTATTATTTGTCTTAGATCTCATTATCAAATCATTTAAGATGTTCTCTAGTGCCCTGTTGGTCACCTCCACTTTCCCATTAGCTTGTGGATGATAGGGAGTGGAGGTCCTATGCTTGATTTGTGATGCCCGAGAAATTCTTCAATCATGTTGGAGATACACTGGCTGCCTTGGTCTGTGACTATCTCTCTAGGGTACCCAAATTTGTAGAATATATTCTCCCCTAGGAACTCAGCCACCTTCTCTTATGTTGTTGCCTTAATTGCTCTAGTTTCAGATCACTTAGTCAAATAATCAGTGCACACAATGATGTGTTGTTTTTTCTTTGAAGGAGGGTTAATAGGCCCAATGAAGTCCATGCCCCACTTGTCAAATGGCTCGAAAGTCACTTGAGGTTGTAGGGGCATTTCATCTCTTGGAGTAGGATTTCCCATCCTCTTGCACCGATCACACTGACTAATATAATTTTTCACATCCTAATGAAGAGTATGCCAATAATAACCTGCTTGAAACACTTTTAATGTTGTCCTCTTTGCTGCAAAGTGACCTCCACAAGGCCCATCATGACAAGTCAGAAGGATGTCAAAGACTTCCTCTTCCCTTACACACCTTCTCAAGATTTTATCTGGGCCAAGTTTGAATAGATTGCCCCCAATCCAAGTGAAGGGGGCACTCTTTCTGACTATCTTGCTCTTTTCTTTGGAGGGCAAGTTTAGTGGGAACTGTGATGATACCAAATAGTTTGCTATATCAGAAAACCATGGGGAGAGAACTGAAATAGAAAACAAATTCTCATCTAGTATCTGATCACCCACCATTCCTTCTTCACCTGCAAGCAGATTCATCCTAGATAGAAAGTCAGCAACAAATTTTTCCTTACCAGGCTTATCAACAATAGTTAGATCAAACTGTTGTAATAAAAGAAACCATCTTATGATTCTAGCATTCACATCTGGTTTATTCATTAAATATTTTATTGCAGCATGACCAGTATGCACAAATGTTTGATAGCCTGTAATGTAATGCCTAAATTTTTTCAATGAATGCACAATAGCCACGAGTTCCTTTTCGGTCACAGTATAGTTTAGCTCAGCCTTTGATAGGTTCTTAATGATAAAATAGATGGCATAGGGAAATTTCTCCTCTTCCTGACCTAAGGCTACTACTATGGCTTTGTGTGAGGCATCAGTATGAATATGAAAAGGGAGGGCCCATTTTGGGCCTCTAAGGATTGGTGCAATGGTTAACTTACCCTTTAGAGTGGCTAAGGCCTCTTGATAGCTCTTTAACCATATAAACTCATAATCTTTGGTTAAAAATGCAAACAAAGGAGAGGCCAACTTGTTGAAGTCCTTTATGAACCTTCGGTAGTATCTAGCTAACCCTAAGAAACTCCTGACATCTCTCTGATTTTGTGGAGGTGGGACCCTTTGGATGATTGCTATTTTGTTTGGGTCCACCTGCAATCCTTGTTGAGATATTGAATGACCTAGCACAGTCCCTTCAGTCATTAAGAATTCACATTTTTCTATACTGAGAGACAGATTCATTTCAATGCATTTGTGTAATACTTTGTGTAGGTTAGTCAGGGATTCTTGGAAATCACAACCATAAGGTGTAAAATCATCCATATATATTTCTACTGCATCATGTACTAATTCAGAAAAAATACTCAAGACTGATCTCTGGAAGGTGGCAAGAGCATTGCATAGGCCAAAAGGAAGGACCCTATAGGAAAAATTACCCCAAGGACAAGTGAATGTGGTCTTATCCTGGTCTTCCAGGCAGATTTGGATTTGGTTATACCCACTGAATCCATCTAGTAAAGGAAAGAATTTCTTCCTTTCCAGGCCATCTAGCACTTGGTCAATGAAGCGTAGGGGAAAATGATCATTCTTTGTGGATTTGTTCAACTCCCTATAACCAACACAAATCCTCCACTTACCATTTTTCTTGGGAACTAGCACTAAAGGAGATACCTACTCACTCTTTGAGATAGGGTAAATGAATCCTGCATCTAGCAGTTTTTGCAGTTCTTCTTTGACTGCGTCTTTAAGAGCTGGATTCATCCTCCTTTGTGGTTGCTTGACTGGCTTGCAACCTTCTTTGATGTATATGTGGTGAGTACACACTGTGGGATGTACTCCCTTCATTTCTTTATAACTCTAAGAGAAGGCTTCTAGGTTCTCTCTCAACATGTGGCATAGCTTTTCCTCTTCTAAAGCAGAAAGAGATGGATTAATGTTCAAAGTCTTCTCTGGGACAAATTCTATAGTTTTGACATGGAGTGGGTTGGAATTGGCCAAGAATATGTCAATTGGATGATTGTTCTAGGTTTCCCTTACTTCTTCTTCTAATGGCAATGAACTGGGATTTGGACTTTGGAGTAGGTGTTCAATTAAGGCATCCTCATCTTGTTGTCCTCCTCCTATGATTTCTTCCAAAAGTATAAAGTTGGGCATAATAATCCTCATCTTCTTACTCCTCCTCCAACCATAGAGGTAAATCATGCTCTAGAGAAGGTTGAGCAAGAGGGTATAGAACTAATTTTTTGGACATATGCCCATTCTCGATGGTCATATTCCCAACCCTGCAGCTAATGTAAGCATTAGTTGTGGCCAACCATGGCCTCCTAAGGATGAGAGGGAAACCATTAAGCTTAGCCTTAGGCTGGAGAACTAGGAAATCTGCAGGGTACTCCCAGGAGTCAATGGAGACCATCACATCCTCCACAATTCCCTTAGGGATGACTGTGAAACAGTCTGCAAGTTGCAGAACTCTTGTGGTATTCCTCAATGACCCTTGGAGGTTGAGTTTGAGCATGGTGTCCTTGGTCATCACATTAATGATAGCCCTAAGATCAATCAAAGTGTGTGGGACAATGGTGCAATTGATGTGCACATCTACTACAGGGCTTCCAGGGTCCAAATATTTTGGACATATTACCTATCCCGGCATTAAGTTAGACAACTACCCAATGACATTAATGGTAGGGAATCCCTTTTTCTTCTTCCTAGATGCTTGAAGCACTTCTCCTTAATCAATTTATTGTAAATGGGAACATCTTTGATTACTTGGAGAAGGGGGTCTTTACACATAGATTTTTCAATTCTCCCAAAAGTTCAGTTTCTTCTGGGGTAGGCTGGAGTGGTTGGGTTAATATCTCAGGAAAGGGTGGATTTATTTTAAGGTTGCTTTCCTCTTTTTCTTCTTCAACCTCCCTATGTGGAGAGGGAGGTTGGTTTTCAGGGAGAATTCTCCCAGATATTAGGTTGATCTCCTAGATTTCTATAGCATAAGTTGGGTATGATGTCTCTCCGTTGTATGCTTGTTGAGCCTGCCTATTGTTTGGGATCAGATTTGGTTGGGCAGGCATCTGGGGTCGTTTGGGTGGAGTAGAGTGTAGGAGTTGTGGTTGGGTAGGTGGTGGAGGCAATAGGGCTGGAACTTTGTTGAATTGGGGCCTCCACCCCTAGGGTGGGGTATTCCAGTGATGTTGTGGCTGAACATAAGGTTGAAATGATTGGTTGGCTGGTTGGGATTGATACTAAGATGCATAGGACCAAGGAGGGGGTGTAGACCAGGAAGGATGAGTAGGGGGTCCCCAAGAAGGTATATTTGTGGTTTGGTTGGGGTTGTAATATGCATGGGATGACCCTTGCATACCCTACTAGTATGGTCTAGGCCCAGGACGTCTCCTTTGGTTGATGTAGCAAAGCTACTCAGTGACCCCTTTAGCTCCTTGATATACAAATTTGAGTTCAGGTAAAGAAGGGCACTTGTTTGTGAAGTGGTTTTCTTCACAGACTAAGCAAATCTTAATATAGTTCAATGGACATTCATTCCTAGGATGCCTCCTGGTGCATCTAGGACCAAAGATGGCCAAGGCTCTCTCTACTTCCTCTTGCTTCCTCTTGCTTCCTTTTGATGTTCATGGAGTCAAATTGCAAGGCAAGGGTTTGCAGCATATCACTTTTGAAATCTTCCAGCATATTTACAATTTCACCCTTGATGGATAAGTTAGAAGATGATGTATTGGCCATAGGTTGACTACCCCTACCCTTTTTCCTAGCTGCCCTAGAATGATTTCTGAAGACGTTCATAATATCCTCATAGGGTAATTGGTAGACATCTCCTCCTTCTATCATATTTAAGATATCCAGAAGGTCCTCCCTTACTCCTCTAAGTAGGACCAGCTTTAGTGACTCGGGGTCAAGTGTGCACCTGGCCCTTTTGTAACTGAGTAGAAATCTTTCTTCATAGTCTTCTAAGGATTCATCCTGGCTTATGGTCATCCTAAAAATCTCTTCTTTAGTTTCCTTTGACCAATAGTAGTCCCTATATTTGTTGTTAAAATTCTACTGCATCTGAGCCCAAGTTGTGATGTTATCTCCAGGTAAACCCATGAACCAACGCAATGCTGCATCCTTGAGGGTAGATGGAAACAGTTTTAACTTTTGCTCATCATTTGTATAGTCATAGGTTTGACATATCACAACAAACTCAAATAGGAAAGTGTCGGGGTCCTTTGTGGTCGGGCCATGGAAATGAGCTAGAGTAGAGGGGCTTATATTATTCATCTTAGTGTACTCATTAGTTTCCCTAGTGGGGAAGGCACTCTCAATTCTCTCTCTATCTCCCCTATCATTTTGGTTTCCAGCCATTGGTTCAGTAAGAATGGGTTCTTCCTCTTCTTCTTCCCCTGTAGGTTCTTCAAATATGTAAGCTTCCTCGCCTAAAGGTTCTTCCTCTTCACAATCACCGAAGAAGAGAGAAGGTTGATTGTTGGATGCAGTGGGGGTATTTTTCAAGACTTTACCTGAATTGTCCCTATTCCTACGAGGCATGAAAGGAAATGTTTTTGGGTTGGTTTTTGTAAGATTTTTTTTAAAGCTAGAAAGTACTTGCAGAATGAAATTGGTGATAATGACAAATGAAAGGAAGCTAGATTAATTTTGCATAAATAAACAAATGGAGGAAAATTGAAGACTAGAATTAGAAGAAAAGTAAGTTAGAGACTAGAAATAGAAGAAACAGTAATTACTTCTACTTAGACACCTCCCTGGCAACGGTGCCAAAAAGTGATGAGCCTAAGTATTGCAACAATAATGCTGCAACTCCCAGGGCTACCAGCTTTACTTATCAACCCGGGGTTCGTGCAAACTTGGAGGTGACGGTGCTATATGCACAAGTAGAAGTGAAGGTCCTACCTGTTGTCACTGTTTTTCTAGCAAGAGATCCCAGGGGTTCCAAGCCAAACATTTATAGGGTCAGAAGAAGCTTAATCATTTGATGGAAGGAGAGAAAACCTATTCTAAGAGAGAGCTACTCTACTGCAGTAATGAAGAAAATAGCATGAAATGCTAAACTTACACCATAACCTAACTAACCAATTAAATAGCTATGCTAAGCAGAATTGCTACATTAACACTAACCTAATGCTAATTATCTAAGTTATAGAAGTAAAGAGCATCAAAACTAGACTAAGGTGTAACAAAGAAACTTAAGCTAAATCGGGTTTCAAGCGGAAAAAGCAATCGGAGGTCGAAATCAGTGAAAGGAGGATGTGAGGTAGCAACAGTGCATAAGAACCGTTGGATAAATCGAGTGAAAGGCAAATGAATGGCTGAGATTGGATTGTAGGAGGCTACGTAGATAGATGGGAGAACATGGTTAACTAATAGGATGAACAGTGGAGATCTTATCGTGAAGGCTTAAGTGAATGGATGGACAAACAAGGGAACAAAGCAGATGAACGACGAATATCGTGTCATGACAGATTAGATGAGTGGATGGATGAACGAGGTTAACAGGAGATGAATGGTCAGGATCTAATCGTGCTGGTGAATTCAAGAGATGGATGGAAAAGGCTAACATGAGCAATGAACGGCTAAGATCTTATCGCATGGGCGAAGTCAAGAGATGGATGGTGGAGATCATATCGCAGGGAAAAGAAACATGCGAAAATGAGGGAGTGGGTTTCTAAGGAGGTAAGTAGTTTCTCGCGTGCCCTTCAAGCTATAAGCAATATTTGGAAATTTCATGCGATTATCCTTATTGCGCGACAAGTAGCACGAGAAAACCACTTTTCTGGCATGCTTTCAGGCGGATAACGTTCGTGCACTAATCCGCGTGAGATTGTGTGATAGTCAATGGATCGCGCGAGGCTGATCAATGGTGGAGATCGCCCAAGCTAGTTGGCGATCGGGTGAAGCGACAACCGTTGGATCAGGCAAGGCAGATCGACGATGGGGGTTTAAAGTGCCTAAAGTGATCGGGTGACGCGATAGCGCGTCGGATCAGGCGAGGCAGCTTGACGGTGGGGACTTAAAGTTCATAAAGTAAGTGGTGGACTCCACACAAGGCAGCGGTTGGAGAAAATAGTGAATTAGACAGTGATTGTGAAGGTTTTTTGGTGATCGGACGGCGAGGAAGTAATGCATGAGGAATGTGTTGGAGGTGATTTCAAATGAAAATGATAGAGAAAACCAGTGCGGGTGAAAAATTAACTGCATTAAACAGAAAACTCCATAGCCCATGTGAGAACCAGAGACCTGTGTTTTTAGGGTTGTTGAAGGGTCCCTTCCTTAAGTCATGGTCCTAGAGAGAGGAGATGAGGCTGAGACACCAGCGCACAACCTGATAGTAATATTTTTCCTCTAACTAACTTGTGAACTGAAAGAAGGCATAAATGAAACTAAACTACAACAAATGCAGCTACTGAAGTAGGTGAACAGCAAAACCATGCATGATCTACGCTATATTGTTGTAATGAAAGTGCAACTACTTAAGCAAATAAACAGTGAAACCCATAAGGCTACTTAAGCAAATGAACAGAGAACCATGAAACTACTGAAGCAAATAAATAAAACAAAACTCTATGCTAGCATACATGTACAGTAAAGAGGATTTGTGGCTTCTTGGGTCGGGCCCTAACCCAAGAGCTTCATCCCTCGAAGTTAACTCAGAGCTGGCTTAAACAAAACTCATTCTTATTAGAAAAACCATGGATTACAAAGTAAACTGTCACAAGTCTTTGCAGCTCATAAATAAAACAGAGTTTTACAACAGAATTATGAAGCCTACTGAGGTCCTACACCTCTCTATTTATACATTTGAAGTCTCTAACTACTTCCTTCCCACTAGGGAGGCTTGGCCTCTAACTCAAGAAAAACTAGTTTTTTTGTCCTTTTCCTTTCCTTTTTTGTCTTCTAGTCCTCAAAGTGATGGTTGTTTGCACTCCGAGCTGATGGAGGAATATTTGAATGGAGGGGTAGTAAATGAGGAGGATTGACCTCCTATAATTACTCTCCCTTGTCTCATTCGAGTTTTTACCAAGGTATTTTCTATAGTTCTTTGCTTTTATCCTTTATACCTGCATTTTTCCTTGCTTTTATCCTTTATTCCTGCATTACATGCACATTAGACCATAAAGCCAAATATCCAACTCTAACTCATTTCCTAAACAAAATATAATCAAAAGTATGTAATAAGTTGTGAGAATAGTTGGTTTGACTAAGCTAGGAGGTGAATTAAGGTCCATATAATTATTGAATGATGAGGCTCATCACACATGCCCTAAACATCTTCCAATTTTAGGAAAAAAATCCTCTCAAAAAGCAACTATGAACCTCTAAAAAAGCATTATGTC
The DNA here is from genome assembly GCA_000404065.3 of Pinus taeda. Taxonomy (NCBI): domain Eukaryota; kingdom Viridiplantae; phylum Streptophyta; class Pinopsida; order Pinales; family Pinaceae; genus Pinus; species Pinus taeda. Next base: position 83,187 of record APFE031614728.1, on the reverse strand, counting down.
CCTCATTTATTCTCCTTTTCTTCTATAGATTGGAGTTATTACATTCTAAAACGAATGATCCCATAGGTTACTAATAAGCATGGAACACAGAATCCACTCTTTCCAATCGCATGACCTAGGGAATTTTGCAACAACCTCCAAACATTCTATGGAGTTTGGCTGATGCACCCCTAAAGTATCCAACTATTTAGGAGTGTAGTTTAGGACCTCAACCACTTAGGGAGTTCAACTTATGAATGGTTGTATTTTATTTTCAAATAAACATGGTTGAAAAGATGTAGAAAACCTTGAGGGTTAGTCTGGACTCTAGAGCCTTATTTTTCTGTTGATGCACAAGATGCATAAGCAGTCCATCCTACTGCATTGTTTTCATGAATTTCACCAAATAAAACTATCTTCAAAGTAGTACTGCAAAAACTGATAAGTGCTTGAAAAAAATGCAAAATTTAATGTACTTACACCTTAGTTTGAAATGAGACAATGCATAACATAATCACCTCAAAGTTAATGAGAAAAATATGTTCAATGATAATAAAAACTATATTGACAAAATCACACCAACCTTCTAAAAAAGAATAGGAATTTTCAATACTCATACATGTTAGAAAAACTAAAAACAAAAAAGAAATACCAAATGCAACATGTCTTTTTGTTTGTCCAAAATCTAAACATCATAAAATTTAATGTGTAGTTTGAGAGTGGAGATTTCCACAGTTATTCATATTGTTTAAAACTTTGGGATATAAATTGCGTGGAAGTTTCCCTATCTAACGTTTCAAGTGGACACTCCAAACATCTTCAGGGACTAGAAAGCAGATAGATATTGAGTGTGAGAGGTAATTAAAATTATAAATAATGAAAGCAATCTTATGAATAATGAAAGCATAAAGAAATAATGAAATTCGTTGACCCTTCATCCATTCGACCATTCTTGATTTTAATACTTTCACCCTAGTGACCGTTATTCAAGTCTTCATGCTTTCATTATTTATAAGGTTGATCATCTCTCATGCTCAATATCTATCTTCTTTCTAGCCCTGACGATGGGTGGAGTGTCCACCTGAAACGTTGAACAGGGGAAACTTCCACACAGTTCATATTTGAAAGTTTTAAACAATTAATTTATAGTTGTTAATTTTCTACAAATAACTGCCAGGTAAAAGTCAAGAGTTGAATGTCAGTTTTTTTTTAGGGGAAATCATCCTCTCTCTTAGACCAAGGGAAAAAGTGAGGGTCAATACAACAATATTCATAGGTAGGTAGTCATTACTACAACATTTCTCATCATCATATCACTCATAAGGAATTGAACCTGGTTGGGGGAGATAACAACCATTCTACCCAACCACCCAAGATAACCCCAATTGACAATGTCAATTACAAATATCTCCATTTTAGATATCTAATTAAATTTAAAACATAGATCATATTACCAAGGCATTTTGTTGGTCTGAAGTCCAAACATGATAAGTTATTATTGGTTATAAATTTTCTAGAACTAAATGCAATAGTAAAACTCAATACTCGAATGTAAAGACTGCAAGCATATTTCAAATCACATAATTGGAGGACACACAAGAACCAATGTAGATTGCACATGAATGACCAATGTCAGTAAGGAGATTTCTAATATACATGATTTCCATATGATATAATGACTATAGAATTGTTGTATTTTCTAAATTTTATGCCCATCCTATGTTTTTTGTGAGGAGGTTGTTGTCCTTGAACTTTTTCCCTAATTTAATCTTTGATTATCTAACCTAACTTTTATTGTTCAAAAAAGAAAAAAAATTGATCTAAGTTTTCAGTGTTCCATTCAATAGACTGTAATATTCTACATATCTTGAGTTGGGTTTTTGTAGTCCATAACCAAACTCAATGTACTCATACAATAGGCTACACAATGTGTTAAATTCCTTGTATTGAGTTTTTATTGTCATTAAACTAACTTCATAAATAAAGCGTCTATTACAACCAATTGAATAAAACATTGAAGTTGAATGTAAGCTTCCATAATCAAGATTCATCCTCTCAAAATGAACATACTAAAATAAAACATTTAACCAATACAACGATATAAAAAGCAAATTATTTACCCAACGTGACAATCCTTAATCAATACCAAAAAAAATTTTGAAAAGGTTGAAAAAATTTTAATGTGTGTTCCCTAGTTTTAGGAGACCTTGAAACTAGATGTTGGGAATGACACTTAGTATGCAATGTAACTCATGACAAGCATATGCACCAGCCATTTGGATCTTAAAACCTTTAACCAACATTAGTGAACTGTTGTCCTAATAATAAAATATAACACCTTTGGTGAGGGATTCTACCCACACGTACTCCAATCTCTTCCAAACATTTTCACAATTTTCTTGAAATAGGTTCAACCTTCTTGACAAAGCTTCCATCACCACAATTTGTTGTGTGCACCACTTTCACTCAAGTGCTTCAACTTACTATTAGGAAGTGAGAATCATCCATAATATTGAACTAAACATGGTCGGTCCTAACATAAAAGAAACATTGGATAATGATCAAGTCACTAATAGTGAGCTAAAAACCTTGAATCATTTTCAACTCCTAAATAGTGAGTCGATGACTAGGATTCACTCTATTGAACACTAATGGTCATAGTGTTGAACAAATCTTGAATCATAATAGCCCTTGTGATAGAATGGGTTTCACACTCTTTGCACTATATTCTTCGGGTGATTAAGATAATGTAAAGGCCAATAAGTGAAGTGTTGGACACCTTACCTCCATTTGAGAAAGCAGAAGCCCATTACAAAAGGCCATTTTAAGAAATCCTATTGAATGCAAGGATTTAGCTATAAAATGTCTTCTTTGTCTCATCCAAGGAGGAGATTTTGTGGTAATGTTCGTATGAAATGTGGCTTCTTAAGAGAAGGGAAGAGAAAACAAGCTCTTACTGAGAATCCATGATAGATTGTGAGGGATTTCAGGATTTCAATGATGAATTTCCTTTCTTTGTTCACTTTTTTGCAGGATGCCTTGTTATTTATGATGATGTGGAATTTTTACTACATTACCACTTGCTACATGGAACTCTCGCCCAACTATTGCAGAGAGAATGCTACATGGAACTCTCGCCCAACTATTGCAGAGAGAAAGTGGTACTTCGGAGTTTGAGCCAAATTGAACTACATGTTTGTCAATAACATTTGGAGTCGCTGAAAGAGTGGCTTTTCTTCATCGGTGCCACACACCAATTATCCATCTAGATATTGCTTTTTCCAACATATTTCCAGCTACTAACTTTAATCCACTAACATTCTGGTCACTTTTCTTGCTTTCTTTTTGATGATCAACTACTACTCTTTAGTAGCACATAAAGAGAAAATCATCTAATGTTGTACCTATCCATGCCAAGCCTATATCACGATTAGAGTAAGTTTTGGTGCTTTTTTTTTTTTGTTAAAATTGTACCTTATGCATTAGGTACTTCATCATGATACTCCAAAAGTATTATATTGAAATTAGACTTTAGTTACCTAAAGTCTGCAGCTACAAACCCTCCCCATCCTTCTTCAATAATGAACTCGACAAAACATCAATTAAAATAATTAAATCAAAGTACATAGGGATATAAACTGCATAACTAAGCTCATATTTCCTAGGTATTAAGACCTTATACATTTGTTGCAAAGTGCCAATTGGCCGTTTGGGGAGAGTTGCAAGGAATAAATGAATGAACTATCCAACGTGTCAATTTTTTAATTGAAAGAAAGACGATGAAAATCAACCTCTGCGATTGGTTTGATCTAAGGAATCCCATAAAGTAACGCCTATCGGCCTAATTATTTTCTACTCACAAAGCTATTGCTTACCTCTTATTTTTATTTTTATTTTATAATAAATGAATAGCAAATTTAAAAATAACAAATAATTTTCCTTTCTGAAATTAAAATTCGTTTACGTTATCTTTAACCCGTATAGACCTCAAACAAAATCACTTTATTGTTTCCTAACCAAGGAATCCATGACTTACTTTGGGAAGTGTTTTAAACATCATTAATTCATTAATAAGTCTTTATCAAACTCTCTAAAATGCACATATAACAAAAGTAGCTCTGAGGAAGTCCTTTAATGACTCTTTGTTCAATAAAGTTAATCAAAAATCCCTATAAAGAAAAAAGTTTTAAAAAATCTTTTAACAATTATTACAGTATTACTTTTAAGGAGTTGTGAGTATTGTTAAGTAGTGAAATGAGTGGTATGAATCCCTTATTTTATAAAACAAAGTGGAAACTAATTAAGGAACTTAAAAATAACCTTTTAAGTGAAATAAATTTTTGATAAGATATAAATAGTTATTTATTTTAAGGAAGATCACACTCATTATTTATATTATTGTATATCTCGTTTCATAGTAATTATTTAGGAAAATATATCTATTTTGAAAATAAGTTTACAAAACCAAGGAAATAAACAAGCAATTTACTTTAAAAAAAATAAGTTTAGGAAGTTTGAATTCCTTTCACCAAAAGGGCAAAGTGTATGTTAGACTTAATTATATCAAATAGGGCATTCTATTTTGATTTTTTTCTGTAACTTTCATGATTTTTTTCCAAAGGGAAAAAATATGTAATTTAATTTCAACTTTTTTTAAAAGGAACAAAAATGCATTTTCCAGATGCTAAAAGCATTCAGTATGAACGGTTTTTATGGCTCAAAATCAGAGAGAAAAACTAAACATAGAAAATATAAAAGAGAAGATTAGGTGATATAAAGATCATGAATCTTCCCTTTATTTCCTTTCTGTTTCTTGACCTTCTGCTATCCCCCTGCAGAATGGTCAACATGAACCATTGCTAAATCATTCCCAGTTGTATTCGGTGGGTGTTCGTTGTCTGAATCATAACTTTATGAAGCATGGGCTCTCTTTGTGCACATCGTTCCATCCTCTTTGAGTATGTCATTTTTTTGTTGTTATGGTTCTTGGATCGCTTCTAATTTTGTATCATTCTACCTGTGGGTTGTGTTTCCATTTTGGATCTGAGTACCCATTTCTTCTTAGTTTGGAGGGTTCTCTATGATTTACCATTCATCTTCCTACATGAGATAGGGATAAAGAGTTCCCCATCCTTTTGTTTTGTGACCTTGCCCCTTCTTCTTTTTTGGGCACTTTTTGGCCCAAGGTCATGTATCTTGTAAGTGTCCTATTTGGAAACATAATCAACATTTGAATGTCTTATTTTCATAATCCATAGGTTGGGTCCTTTGGAATTTTTTATGTTTCAGCAGAATGCAATCAAGTAGACCTTTACTTAGGTCTATTTCTACATAGATTTTGATAACCCTTTCTCTATTCTCTCAATGTCTATCTTTTTGAATGACCCCAAAGTGTTTCCAATTTCCTCAAGGACCTTATGATACCATAAGGGAAGGGAAATATTTGGAGCCTCACCCATACTGGAATTGTTGATACCACCATTGTTGTGGCATCCAAATTTTTGAACCAAAGGGTAATGAAGAACCCTACATTTCCCCAAAACTAGGGCCCTTATTTCAATACTTTATCCAAATCTTTCTAGGTTTCAAATTGAACTATGAAGAAACCATTTGAGCAAAGGCATAGGAATTGGTTTGTTTGGAATAGTTTGTGGATGGGTGGTAACATTATTGTGTCCACAATTGATAGACATGTGATAATCATAATCATAAAGGAGTTTATGATACAAGAAATTAGTTTCGTTATATATAGTATGGTAGTTCCATTATTTTCATGTACTAATGGAAATATTTATCTCATTTATGAGTTTTGTCATAGTTTTTTTAAGATCATATATATATATATATATATACCATCGAATTGGTTTGTTTGGAGCAGTCATATTCCATGATTAGGGATACAAGGATGTAAGAAAACAATTCAAATTCAAGATTCCAGTGTCGTTCATTGGCTTCAACCTTTAGTGAAAGTATGACAAAATTATCAGTAAAGATTAGACTGGCCTTGCAACAATGGATTTATGGTCAAAGAAATGTTTCCTCTCTAGTATAACATGTGTTTTAATACGCCTTGAGTTTAATGATTTCACTTCCATTAGAGACATTCCCCAGTTCAACCATAAGCACATTGCAAGGCTCATTGAGCTGATGGCACAGTGCATAGAATGACGCACCAAGGCACCTGATAGAACATGCTGTAATGGAATCAACTATGGGAAAATGTATCAATTTATAAAGAAGTAAGGGAGTTAACTACTTCATGTAACACCCTGCTCCCACGTCTACCCAAGTAACTTTCCAACTGGGGTAAACATGTCATGAGAGGCTACTATGATTGCATTCATCTTCCTAGGTGACCTTAAGGAAATGGAATCGATAGAAACATATCATATAGACCTTCCACATCAGCTACAAGACCCCTGAGAACCATCCCAACACTTATGGTAACCAACCCCTAGGTCCCACTGAGGGTTTGGACCTCTTGACCTCTAAATGCTCCCATGTTATGGGCCTGACAGCATCCAGGAGGCTCTAAACGCTTTCATGACAAGGCATGCCAATGTCCAGGGATTATTTTTCTTAGTGTTGTGCCAGCGTCCCAGGGATTTGAGCCAATTTTTTAGGCCTAGAGCCCAGGTCACTGCCAAAAATTGAATAACACCTTCCGAATAGAAAGATAACAAGGAAACAATGAGGCAAATAAAAATACTTGAGTAAGCCCTTGACTGGACCCCTACTAGCCATGACAGGAATTTCGTCAAACATATCATGAATATGTAATCTACAGGTGTAAATAATAGATGTAAGCATAGGGGTCTCATACTCAGCCGAGATTCACTTAGAAGCATTGATGCCTCAACACATTAGTTGTTATTTCATCCATTAGGTCATAGATACAGTGCTCATTCATTTATAAGTAAAAACATGAAGAGAGCCATACATAGCCATTGTCATAAAACATATACATAACGAACATAATAGTAACAGAAATACCAAAGAAATCGCAGCCATATAATCCACATATAAACCAATATAATACTCATAGAATACAAGGTTAATAACCTCGTATTGATGATGAAAAATCCAAACTCGAGATGGGACAAAAGGTTACCAACTGATCCTCATAAGCCTTTTTATAAATTAGGCCTCTATTTTCTTCATTTTCCATTATTTTCCTTCAATTTCCTCCTCATATGCAACTTGTGACCTTTCACCTTCCTTCTCTCCTAATTTCCATTATTTCCATAAATAAATGTGCTAAAAATGTCATTTTGCCTTTCCAAAGCCTTATCCATTGCCTTTGCCAATTTCCTTAGCCATAATAACCAAATGAACACCCACACTAGGATGTCTTGCCCAACATTCAGCTTGGAATAAGTGTCCCATTTATCCAGGATGTTTTCGCTTATAGATGTATGGAAAAGAATCACATGCAAAATTACAACTTAACACAAATTAGATCGATGAATCGGAGATAGTCGGATTGGAGGTCTTTGGAGGCCTCATCCTAGGCCTGCAACTGGTGTAATAATATTTTTTTATCTTCCCTTGCCTCCTGTAAAATCCTCCTTAGCTTTGCATTTTATGCTTGGAGGTGGTGCTTAATCTCCTTAAGTTTTGGGAGTCCTACTGCGGTGAGTGCCCCTCTCATTATGTTGGTGGAAATCCATGGTTCAGTGCCAGAATCAAACTACAAATCTATGGGTCCTTCTACTGCAATCCCAAGGGCTGCAAACTTCATCTCATCACCTGAATCAAACCCCAAGTCAATGGGCCTACTCCGTGCAAATCTTGTAGCTATGACCTTCTCTTCTTCCTCTGACTCGGAATCTTAGCTTCCTGCACGGTGGCGATGGCCTTCTGCTTTCCCTTTTTCTTATTCCTCTCAGGTCTTAGTTCAAGGTGCAACTTCCAGCAATTCTTCTCGTCATGGCCCTCTTTCTCACAATGTGTGCAGTAGGGCTATGCTCCCATTCTTTTGGCTGTCGCGATTCTCTTTGGGTAGTCATCGCTTTCATTTTTGCCCTTGTTCTTAATATGGATTGCCTTTACGCTAGCCAAATCAATAGTGGTTGGTTCAAACAACAACAATGAATGTCTAATATAACTATGCAGTGAGCCAATGTACTTAGTTACAACTTCTAGTGTATCAAGTGCAATTCCCAGATTCAGTGCTTGCTTCCTAAATTCTTCTGTAAAACTTTGAACATCCTGCCCCTTGCCTTGCCTTAAATATTGCCAATTCATTAATGTGTTTTGCTTGTATCCTAAGGGATAAAATTGTTCCTTTAATGTAGAAGTAAAATCAGGCCATGAGGAAAAGAGCTTACCCACATTCTTGTTGCTCTTCAATTTGCTTTCCCACCAAACGAGAGTTGTGTTGCTCAGTCATAGAGAGGCTAGCTGGATCTTCACCTCATCCTCTACGATTTGTTGAATTCTGCAGTAGACCTCTATCTGCCTAACCCAATTATTAAGTTTCTCTGTGTTACTTTCACCATTATACATTAGTAGATCAAATTTAACATCTAACTTAAAAATAGTTTCTTAGATGCATCCTTTGGATTCCTATGATTATGGTGGTGAGAGGAAGAAGAACCTTCGCTCCCAGAAGGAGAAGGAGGTGGATCTCCTCCATCATCTCCGTGTACCGAACCTTTTCCTTCTGGAATTCTTCTCTGCACTTTCAAGTCTTTCAAGTCTTAAGAACAGCTTCTCAACGTGATCTGTCATGGTGTATAATGTATTGTGGAAGTTTGCATCCTCTTCATAACGAGCCTCATCATCTGCCATGTTTCTCCTTCGATGTGCACGCCCTGCTTCCGAATGGAAAGGTTCTAGTTCCTCTAGAATTTCTTTACTAGATGGATTTTCAGGATTTAATCAGATACTTGTTCACCCGGATGACCAGGACAAGACAGCCTTTACCACGCCGTGGGGAACATTTAAGTACGTTAAAATGCCTTTCGAACTGAAAAATGTTGGTGCTACCTTTCAAAGGGCAATGGATATTGCATTTGCCAAGGAGATACATGGTTTCCTTGTAGTTTACCTTGATGACCTGACCCCATTCTCCAAATCTGACCAAGAGCACCTTAAGCACTTAAGGCAAATTTTCATGACATGCAGGAAATATGGCATTTCCTTGAATCCTAAGAAGTCCTTGTTTCCCCTTGAGGAAGGCAAGCTTCTAGGCCATATCATATCAAAAGATGGGATTAGAATTGACCCGGAAAGAATTAAATCTATTCTTCAAATCCCCTATCCAAAAAGCATAAAAGAACTGCAAGCATTCCTTGGAAAGATCAATTTCCTAAGTAGATTTATCCCAAGCCTAGCCGAGTTAATAAGGCTATTGAGCAACATGTTGAAGAAGGATGCCAAGGTAAAATGGTCTCTTGAGACCAAGCAAGCCTTTGAGATTATAAAAACTACCTTGACTCAAACGCCTGTCCTCACCAGTCCTAAATTCGACAGAGATTTTATCATTTTTTCTTTTGCATCTGAGCATACTATAGCCGCTGTCCTTTTGCAAAAAGATGATCAAGGCAATGAAAAACCAATTGCTTTCTTCAACCGATCTTTGAGAGACGTGCCCTTGAAATATCAGATTATGGAAAAATAGGCTTATGCCCTGGTCAAATCCATCAAAGATTTCAGAATTTACATCTTATACTCCCACGTGATTGCCTACGTCCCCAACGTTGTTGTAAAGGATATATTAACACAAGAGGGACTAGAAAGCAAAAGAGGCAAGTGGATTGCCAGCATCCTTGAATATGACATTGAAATAAAACCCACCAAGCTGATAAAAGGACAAGGTTTAGCCAAACTAATGTCCGAAACAAACTTTCAAACCTTAGACATTAATCAACTCGACAATGAACTGGAGCTGGCGACTCCACAGATCAGTGGAACCTTTTTGCAATCCCCATGGTATGCTGATATTTGCTTCATATTGTTAAACCTGTGTGCTCCCCCAGGATTGTCCAGAATCAAGAAAAGATTTGTAAGGATGAAATCCTCAAAGTTTTGTGTCATAGACGGTGCTTTGCTTTGGAAAAATCATGAAAGTATTTTGCTTAATTGTCTAACTATAAATGAAACTAACAGCATCATGAAAGAATTCCATGCAGGGGACTATGGAGGAAACTTATATTGGAAGTCCACGGCTGACAAGATTTTAAGGGCTGGTTATTATTGGCCCTCTCTATTTGCAGATGTCAAGAAGTTTGTTGTTTCATGCTACAAATGCCAAACCTTTGAAGGAAAAAGAAAATTACTGCCCTTGCCCCTCAAGCCCATTTCAACCGAGAAACCTTTTCAACAATGGGGTCTCGACTTCATTGGGGAAATTCATCCCTCTTCCTCAGGCCAGCACAAGTGGATTTTAACAGCCACCGATTATTTCACTAAGTGGATTGAAGCCATTCCATGTAGACAAGCCAACGACTCCACCATTATCCAATTCCTTGAGAGCAATATCATTTCTAGATTCGGCTGCCCTGAGAAGATCATCACTGACAATGTTGTTGCTTTCAAATCCAAAAAGATGATCAACTTCTGTCATAAATACCACGTTAACTTAGGCCACTCCACAACTTACTACCCTCAAGGTAATGGCTTGGCCGAATCTTCCAACAAAAGCCTCATCAATATCGTAAAGAAATTGTTGGAGGAAAACAAAAAGAACTGGCATAGGAAGCTCACAAATGCTATGTGGGCAGACAGACTTTCCACTAAGAAATCCATTGGGATGAGCCCTTATGAACTAGTATATGGCATGGAGGCCAAATTTCCTTCATCTTTGGGCATTCCCACTATTAAACTGTTGCAGGAAATTGAGGCTGAACCAAATGACATATAGAGAAGAGTTAATCAAACCATTCATCTTCAGCAAACCAGAGAGCAAGTCTTCGACAGAGCTCAAATGTTGCAAGAAAAACTTAAAAAGATGTTTGATAAGAAGGCTAAAGTAGAAGATTTCTGGGTGGGCAGCAAAGTTCTAAGATGGGATTCACGAAGAGAGGACAAGGGCAAACATGCAAAATTCGATTTTCTGTGGAAAGGTCCATACATTATCAGCATTGTGCAAGGCAATAATACCTATTTTCTCAAATCTCCAGACGGCAGCGCAACTGAAGAAGGCCCTGTCAATGGTCGAATGCTAAAGCACTACAATGATCCTTTTGATTGAAAAGAGCAGGCAGAATTATATTATGTACATAGAATGTTTGTATATATCAGCATTTTAATTTTATTTTTGTAAGAATTCATGACGCTAAAGCACGCAGAAGAAAGCAGGCAGTGCTTTACAGTTTAACAGCAGCACAAGCGAAGGAAAGAGCTCTTACCAGTCCAAAAGTTCAAATCAATCCAACAGTCAGCTCTAACAAGTTCAAATCACAACCATAACAGAAGGATCAAGGCAATCTGACCTGCTGTTCTTGACTTCTCACAAGGAGAATCCATCCCCAAGTGGAGCCACTGTTAGCCTCCTGCTACAACAGGTTACTCATATTTCATGATTGACATTTTTACGGGCCACATATGTCATACTTTGCATGCTGCAATGTTCCATATTTGCTAAACAGTCACTAAGCAAAGAAGGCTACTCAGAGTTCATCTAACTGCTTTCCAATTTTGAAGAGTCATTCCAGTTTTGTAGAATTTTCAGCTGAAGGGAGGTCCAAACAGCTTAATCTTGGTCTCCCTAGGTTTCAATTTCCTGTTTTAGAATATAGAGAATGAAAATATGTCCAAACAGCTTAATCTTGGCAGATTCTTAGATAGGTAGAGAATAAAAGGAGCCCAACTACTTAATCTGGCCCCTTGGAAGAAATAAGGGTAGTTGTAGATAGGAAGGCATAAAAAGAAAAATTGAAATGTTGGGTTTGCAAGTCTAAGTGCACCCAAACTAAAAGAAGAAAAAAATGTTAGGTAAGTAGGCTGGGTAGGTAGTTTTGAGGTTGCAGAATCTTGGTGTCTGTTCATGTTTTAAAGTATCATCTCTACTCAAGTCATAGTCATCAAGCATTTTTCATATAAAGGAGCTCAAACCAGGCATAACTAACTTCCTTTTCTCCATCTTCCCGAAATAATTAACTAATTTCCCCAAAAGAGGTCAAGATCTGCTTGATATCTCTTAGTTTCATCATTTTCCATGTCATTAGTCTGGGTGAAGATCTGCTTCACTCAAGGAGGACCCGTACTTTCTCTATAAGGTTATGTGTCCCCTTTTGAACCCTAAGATCTCTGAAACTTAGTGCTTTCTTGTCATCTCCATATTAACTGCTAACATTATTATTTAACTCCCTATATTTTCCCCATCCCCCACTAAAACTATGAAAATTATCCCCTTAAGTAAATATCCCCCCTGGTTGAAATAACCATAAGTACCCCCCGGAATTGCTCAGTATATCTGAAACTTGGCAAGAACCCTCATGACGCCCCTTCAAACCATCTTCTAATGCAATGGACTCCTGCCAAAGCATAAAATTCCTCTTTAAGTTATCGGACCCCTTCCAAAGACCTCAAATACCCTTCAAAAACACCTCTCCACTCCTTCCGATCGCAATAAACCCTTGTCGATTGCCTTAACATTCTTCTGATCCTGGTGAGCCATCTCGCATCGGCATATCACAATATTTTTACCACATAGGTGTCCCCCTTTCCTTTTTACCCGATGCGATATCGCGATATTGGCGATCGACAGTCGCAAGCTTCGCATTTCCAAAATAAATACCCTCTCGTTCTCCGCCGATGCGATATTGCGATCGCATCGAAAGAAGTTGATCGCATCGCAATAACATATGAGTCACCCTACCACGTCACCTCGCTGACGTCATCCACCGTACAGCTGACGTCAGCATCCATAAAAAGGGAAAAACGCGCAAGCGCGAAAGTCAAGCTTCAGAGCTCCGAAACGAGAAATGGAGGCAGTTTTCGATGCCTGATTAGTGTGAAGCGCTAATCGTGCATCACTACGGGAAATGAGCGATATTGGGGAATCTTTAGGGAATCTTTTGATTCCTTGGCCCTTTTTGCACCGAAAAAGCCTGAAATTGCCCGATTTTGCCAAATTAAACCGATTTGAAGATAGGGAGAGACCAGAGACAGAGATTAAAGAGTATCAGATTAAATATGTAGACCGAAAGCACATCAAAGAGTATTAGAAAGCGGTAGAGACCATCAATGTAGCGGCGAAGAGTACCAGCGAAGATCTTAACAACGGCCCAAAGCAGGTGAAAATTAAATACCTTTCAGCAAAGTCAAAGAAAAGGGCGAGGCCACTCAAAACTCTCAAATCATGATTATTGCACATTTAACTCACACCAGAACAGAACTGCAAATCCCAAAGCATAGTTATTTCAGCAGTGCTGCATCGAGCCACCAAGGGCCACATTGCACTCTTTTTGATCCAGCTACCTCTGACACAATTCAATAGATATTTACTTGCATTTAATTTTGGCACAGTTTTAGGTTTAGAAAGCTCTTTTTGCAGACCTGTTTTAGGTCAATTGTAATAAATGTTTTAAGATATTTACACTATAAAAACAGCCCTGAAGACTGTATTAAGGGTTGGTTGGCTGTTCGAAAAGCTATCCTTAGCTGATTTTGTTCCAAGAGAGACTCACACTGTAATACTTGATAGTTTCTATAATCAAAGACTGCTTATGAGCTTTGGAGAATGGATTGTTCACTGTGTTTAACGGTTGAAGAGTGATTATGGAATTCTCGTGTTGTTGTATAACTCAATAAGTGCTTCTTACCTCTATTTTCCATTCATAAGTTACTGTCTAAACATCAGAAAAGAAGATTAGCTTAGAATTTGTTTAAATACACTCTCTGCTCAATTTCTGTTGTTTCTTTATGTTTTCCTCTATTTAGGCATAAATATGAATTCCACATGGCTCATGTTTGCCTTAACCTTCTCACGCATGACTGTTATCCAGGGATTATTCATTGCCCCTAGATATAGATCATCCTTCCCTCTGTTAAGCTGAGCGAGAGATTCTTAAGTGCCTCTCATTCCTTACATGTCATCCATCTTCTCAGATTGAAAGTTGTGTTGTGTGCAGCTATCCCGCTCCATATTCCTCTTATGACCAAGAAAACGCACTGACAATCTTGACCCATGACTCCATGCCCAATGGTTTGAAACTTATCATTTCATGAGTTGCCTCTCTACTGGAAATCATCTTCCTTCCATCCAAACACAAACAAGAAACCTGAACCCGACAACTAGCCTAAAAACTTCATCAACAAAGTTAAATCATTAAGAGAGAGCCCTCTCTGATTGCAGGTGGGCTAGAACCTGCAATCCAAAGATTGGTTTGTGGTTACCTCG
>APFE031614728.1:0-66270 GCA_000404065.3 Pinus taeda | reverse complement strand
GCTTAATCTGGGCCCTTGGAAGAAAAAAGGGTAGTTTGTAGATAGGAAGGCATAAAAAGAAAAAAATTGAAATGATGGGTCTGCAAGTCTAAGTGCACCCAAACCAAAAGAAGAAAAAATGTTAGGTAAGTAGGCTGGGTAGGTAGTTTTGAGGTTGCAGAATCTTGATTTCTGATCAGTTCTATGTTTTCAAGGTGTCATCTCTACTCAGGGCACAATCACCGGGAAGTTTTATATGAGAGAGCTCAAAACAGGCATAACTAACTTCCCTTTCTCCATCTCCCCCAAATCATTAACTAATTTCCCCAAAAAGAGGTCAAGATCTGCTTGATATCTCTTAGTTCATCATTTTTCATGTCATTAGCATGGGTGAAGATCTGCTTCACTCAAAGAGGATCCATGCTTTCTCTATAAGGTTCTATCTCCCCTTTGAAGCCTAAGACCTCTGAAGCTTAGCGCTTTCTTGTCATCTCCATATTAATTACTGACACTATTATTTAGCTCCCTATATTTTCCCTATCCCCATACTAAAACTATGTAGATAATCCCCTTATGTAAATATCCCCTCCCCCTCGTTGAAATATAACCATAAATACTTCACTGGGAATTACTATGTCACCTGGACTTTAGTAAGAACCCTCCCTCTGCAAAAATTTCCACTCCCAAGTGTCTGGACCCCTTCCAAACACTAAGGAAACCCTTTCCAAATGCTAATAACCCCCCCCCGCGCATTCTTCTATGAAAACTATTAATGTTTGTTTGATAAGTTTCCACCGCGCAAAACACAGTTTGCCAATTTTCTAAAGTTTAAAACCCACAGTGCCGCGAAAAATTAAGCCTTTAACATGCGCGCGCTTTTACTAAACCCCGCGCATCTCCCTTTTCCATCTACCGTCGGATCGCCTCCCCCAGATCCGACGGTCCTTGTTCACATCACACGCCCGATTGTGGTGGTAGGTTACCACCCGATGTCCGACAGTTTTATCGTCGTACACCGGGACAGGTGGCGGCCTCCCATTGCATCGGGCCACCCCTGACAGAAACCACCTCCGTACCAAAGGCGGTCTTATGCACAGGCAAAACCGCCCTCCCCTCACGTAACAAGAGCGCCACCTCACCCTGCCTGCGCTCGGCCCACGTCACCCTGCCACGTATCCCTGCCACGTCACCCCGCTGTACTACCACGTCACCTTGATGACATCAGCATACTGACGTCACACCCGTACCAAAGGACCCCACTGCTGACATCAACATGCTGATGTCATCCGCCGTACTGCTGACGTCAGCAGCCAAAAAACCGAAAATTTGCGCAAGAGCAAAAATCGAGCTTCGGAGCTCCGGAATGAGAAATGGAGGAGTTTTCGATGCATGATTAGCGCTGCGCATCGCTACGGGGAATAGGCCATATTGGGGAATCTTTAGGGAATCTTTTGATTCCTTGGCCCGTTTTGCACCGAAAAAGCCTGAAATTGCCCGATTTTGCCAAATTAAACTGATTTGAAGACAGGGAGAGATGAGAGACAGAGATTAAAGAGTATCAGATCAAATTTACAGAGAGAAAGCACGTCAAAGAGTATCAGAAAGCGGCAGAGACCATCAATGTAGTGGCAAAGAGTATCAGCGAAGATCTTAACAGCGGCCCAAAGCAGGTGAAAATTAAATACCTTTTAGCAAAGTCAAGGAAAAGGGCGAGGCCACTCAGAACTCTCAAATCACGGTTATTGCACATTTAACTAACAGCATAATAGAACTGCAAATCCCAAAGCATAGTTATTCCAACAGTACTACATCGAGCCCCCAAGGGCCACATTGCACTCTTTTTGATCCAGCTACCTCTGACACAGTTCAATAGATATTTACCTATATTTAATTTTGGCACAATTTTAGGTTTAGAAAGCTCTTTTTGCAGACCTGTTTTAGGTCAATTGTAATAAATAGTTTGAGATATTTACACTATAAAGACAGCCCTCAATACTATATTAAGGGTTGGTTGGTTGGTCTACAAGCTATCTTTAGCTGATTTTGCTCCAGGAGAGATTCGCACTGTAATACCTGATAGTTTCTATAATCAAAGACTGCTTATGAGCTTGGAGAATGGATTGTTCACTGTGTTTACCGGTTGAAGAGTGATTATGGAATTCTCGTGTTGTTGCATAACTCAATAAGTGCTTCTTACCTCTGTTTTCCATTCATAAGTTACCATCTAAACAGCAGAAAAGAAGATTAGCTTAGAATTTGTTTAAAAACACTCTGTGCTCAATTTTTGTTGTTTCTTTATGTTTTCCTCCGTTTAGGCATAAATATGAATTCCACATGGATCATGTTTGCCCTAACCTTAGACAGTTGTCCAAGGATTCTTCATTGCCCCTAGATAGATATCATCCTTCCCTCTATTAAGCTGAGTGAGAGATTCTTAAGTGCCTCTTATTCCTTACATATCAATCATCCTTTAGTTTGAAAGTTGTGTTATATGCAGCTATCCCGCTCCATATTCCTCTTGTGACCAAGAAAACGCACTGGTAATCGTAACTCATGACTCCATGCCCAATGGTTTGAAACTTATCACTTCATGAATTACCTCTCTTCCTGAAAGCATTTTCCTTCCATCCAAACACAAACAAAAACCCCTGAACCAAAAAGCTAGCCTAAAATCATCAACAAAGTTAAATCATTAAGAGAGAGCCCTCTCTGATTGCAGGTGGGCTAAAACCTGCAATCCAAAGATTGGTTTGTGGTTACCTCGGCCGTATCCCTACAGGAGCCTAGGGACAACCTGAGTGATAACATAATGGCGACTCCGCTGGGGAACTCCTCAGATAATCTCACTAAACCAGTCTACATCCCCACAGAGGAAGAAACCGACCTTTGAAAGCTTCGGTCGACCTCTGTTCTTAGAAAAAATTTCCAAAATATAGAATAGAAGCTGGCTCCTAAAAAGCAAACGCGTAATACATGATCAAATCCTGATCCCAATCGCCCAGCTGTTTTTGAAAATCCCAATTTAATTCCTAAGATCATTAGAAAACAAAATCAAAAAGAAGACCCAACTGTTGCGAGTCCTGAAACAGTTCAGCCAAGCAGTGTTCCAACCCCTGTCAAAGTTTTATTCCGGTTAACCCCAAGTTCCCCTAGTTCATCACCCCCTTCTTCAAGCAGCTCTTCTACACCTCCATCCTATACTCCTATTACCACTACTACTCCTTCTACCCCGGTTGTTCTTGTTATCCCAGCTGCCCTAGTTTTTCGCTTATCCCCATCATCATGGCTAATAGATATGCACACTTACAGTTGCCTGCTAATCCCGGGGCTATGCCTCGGGAATACCAGACAAAAATCAACTATTTTGATAGTACGAACTCCTGCACCTCCCTACAGCATACGAAGAAAATGCAGGATTATTTCGAGAGTTATGAAATTGATGATGACAGTGTAAGAATGAAGATTTTTGTCCAAAGTTTGACCGGTGATGTCAGAACCTGGTTTAGGGAACTTACACCCAATTCCATATAAACCCTGAAGCCTTATACCAGGAATTTATTAACAGATCGGAGAAAAATAAAGATCCCCTACACATACTATCTGAGTATGATACTATCAAAAGAGGACCTCAGGAAACAGTTTTGGATTATTGTGCAAGGTTTAATAATGTTTACAATGCAATACCACAAAATTTAAGACCTCCACCTGACCTCGCTTTGTACAAATTCCCTGATGGCTTTGATGCTGAGATGGCATATCAGTTAAGGGAAAGAGCCCCTCAAAGCCTTGCAGAAATGCAAGATGTTGCGGTTAGTGTGGAAGCAAATCTAATTGCTAAAAGAAACAGAGCTAGAACTGAGAGAAGAACCAATTTTAAAGAAGAACCCTCAGCCTTCGATCAGAAGCTAGATGCTATCATCAGTGGCATCCACAGGGTGGGAGATAGAGTAGACAATGTTGAGAGGAAAACTTCATGGGAAGGTCAACAGCCAAATGCCATAAGGAACCCAAACTTCAGAAAAACTCAAAACATAAACGCTAGAAGGGCCAGTCCCGACCATGATATTAGGCCTCCTTTTCAAGAAAACTATGCAGAGGCATCTACATCCACTGAGCCCATAGATGGGACTCATATGAACTTGATAGATTCAGAAAATGAACAGCAAATCTTTCTTACAGAAGAAGACCGACCATACCCTGATGCAAAACAATTTCACACCAAGTCGGGAGATTCCTTCGATTTTAAACAAGGCTATGATACCGCTGTGTACGAGGTACACAAGCAATACAAATTAGAACGAGAACCATTGATGTTCCCCCATCTAGCAGAACAAAAGATAGCAAACAGCTCAACCAAATTAAAGGAAATATCACCATAAATCAACCAGGTAACAGCTCTGTCCCAAGCCCGCATCAGGTAACTGTGGAGGATATAATAGACACACAACCTCCTATTGATCAGCCTCTACCTCCCTCTTCCCCAAAAGAAGATCTGAATAGCACTCCTAAAAATCTTCCCAAACAGAAATACTGCAAACTGTCATACATCATGACATAGACATTCCAAAAGAAAACACAGAGAGTATGCCTGAAAAAGAGAAATCTGTCGTCATCAACTCCAAGAACTCATCGGAAAAACCATTCAATTTAGAAGCAGAGATTGGAAAGCTCAAGATATCCATCCCCCTCTCAGAACTTGCCAAACATGATGTATATAGGCAACAAATTCAAAGGTCACTTCAACTTCCAGAGGTAAGGGATGATGTAAACATTTTAGACGATACCCCTGAGCTACTGTTTGGTCTAGAAGTTAACGGAAAATCAACATATGGACCTGTTCCACCTTTTTATGTCAGTCTGCACATACATGACAAAATATTACATAACGCTATGTTTGACTCAGGTGCCTCACATAACCTTATGCCCAAAGCTGTAATGGAAAGGTTGAACCTTGATGTCACAAGACCATACAAAGATCTGTATTCCTTTGACTCAAGTCAAGTCAAATGTTTAGGCTTGATCAAAGACCTTTATGTCTCTCTAGTCCAATTCCCCAACAAGACAATCTTAATGGACGTAGTAGTTGCAGACATTCCCACAAAGTATGGCATGCTCCTATCCAGATCGTGGGGAGAAAAATTGCAAGGATCCCTTCAACTCGACCTCTCTTATGCCACTATATCTGTCTTTGGGCAACCAAAGAGACTATATAGAGAAATGTTAATGAAGTATGTGGTAAGCAGTGAGGAAAAGCCCCAAAATTTTCCAATTTACTCAATCCATTCCGATATGGATTCTTTTATTTTATTTAATGATAACACCAGCCCTCCAACTGATGATAAGTCGTTATCTTTGGAGCAAGAGACATACATCAATGAGGAATCGGTTTCCAATACCCATGAAATTGTTTCAACAGTCAAAGCAACCAACAAACAGTAAGAAGAACATCCCGAAACAGAAATTGTAAGTCTGCCCGATCCTCAAAGCTGAAACTCTCAATACAAACCTCAAACAAGAAAACACATGGTATTTAGAGTTTGATGGTTCTGTTAACAAGTTAGGAGCAGGGGCCAGAGTATGGATTTACAATACACATGATAATCACGCACAAGGCCATGCCTATAGACTCAATTTCAGATGTACAAACAACATGGCAGAATATGAAACTCTTCTCTTAGGCCTTAAGCTACTCAAAGTCCTAGGAGCTACGAAAGTGTCCATCCTAGGTGACTCCGACTTAATTATACAACAAATGAAAGGTAACTTTGTTACTAACGACAGTAGAATGAGAGCGTACAAGGTTGCTGCCACCGAAATACTCAATTCTTTCAGTGAATTCCAGCTAGCCAAAATTTCAAGAGATCATAATATTCATGCCCAGAGTCTAGCAACCTTTGCTAGCACATGCAAGCTTCCCTTTGAACCAAATCAACATTTCACCACTGAAATAAAACACAGACCTTCGGTCCCTAACAATGTCAAGGATTGGCAGGTATTTCGAAATGATGCCCAGATTAACAATTTCCTAACTCTTGAGGGCAAGTTTTCCAACACAAACATTGACATGGATGCCATGAATGACTCACAAGAGCTAGCAGAAGAAAATTACCTGACTGTAACAGCTGCAACAGCTAAACAAGTCCTTAACCCAACTGTGTTTAACAACGCGAACGTAGAATCGCTGAAACAAATGTGTTTAGAAGAAATAGCCAAAACAAAGGATGAGTTTATTGATCTAAAGAGTAATGTTCTACCTGCCGGCCTTACTCCATTGGAAGACATGTTTGATGACAATGATGTGCCCAAAAAGCCAAAGATGGAACCTCTGAATGCTGCTATAGAAGAACACAACATAGGAACAGCAGAGCAGCCCAGAATGATTAGGTTGTCCAAAAATCTACCCCCTGATCAAAAACCGAAATACGTGGATTTGTTCAAAGAATTCCAAGATGTATTTGCCTGGAGTTATGAGGACTTGAAGTCCTACGACACCTCAGTGATCCAACATATTATTCCCCTAAACCAAATCAAAAACCGTTCAAACAGAAACTTAGAAGAATCAACCCCATGCTTCTTCCCCTTATCGAAAAAGAAATAAAGAGATTGTTTGAAGCAGGTATCATTGCACCCATCAAATTCTCTGAATGGGTATCTAATTTAGTTCCCACCAGGAAAAAAACAGGAGAGATAAGACTATGTGTAGACTTGAGAAATTTAAACCAGGTCTCTCTAAAAGACCACTACCCTTTACCCAAAATGGACCATATCTTGCAAAGAGTAGTGGGTTCCTCTAGAATTTTTTTACTAGATGGATTTTCAGGATTTAATCAGATACTTGTTCAACCGGATGACCAGGACAAGACAACCTTTACCACGTCGTGGGGAACATTTAAGTACGTTAAAATGCCTTTCGGGCTGAAAAATGTTGGTGCTACCTTTCAAAGGGCAATGGATATTGCATTTTCCAAGGAGATACATGATTTCCTTGTAGTTTACCTTGATGACCTGACCCCATTCTCCAAATCTGACCAAGAGCACCTTAAGCACTTAAGCAAATTTTCCATGAATCAAGGAAATATGGCATTTCCTTGAATCCTAAGAAGTCCCTGTTTTCCCTTGAGGAAGGCAAGCTTCTAGGCCATATCATATCAAAAGATGGGATTAGAATTGACCCGGAAAAAATTAAAGTTATCCTTCAAATCCCCTATCCAAGAAACATAAAAGAACTGCAAGCATTCCTTGGAAAGATCAATTTCCTAAGTAGATTTATCCCAAACCTAACCGAGCTAATAAGGTTATTGAGCAACATGTTGAAGAAGGATGCCAAGGTAAAATGGTCTCTTGAGACCAAGCAAGCCTTTGAGAGTATAAAAACTGCCTTGACTCAAATGCCTGCCCTCACCAGTCCTAAATTCAACAGAGATTTTATCATTTTTTCTTTTGCATCAGAGCACACTATCGCCGCTGTCCTTTTGCAAAAAGATGATCAAGGCAACGAAAAACCAATTGCTTTCTTCAGCCGAGCTTTGAGAGACGCGCCCTTGAAATATCATATTATGGAAAAACAGGCTTATGCCCTGGTCAAAGCCATCAAAGATTTCAGAATTTACATCTTATACTCCCACGTGATTGCCTACGTCCCCAACGTTGTTGTAGAGGATATATTAACTCAAGAGGGACTAGAAAGCAAAAGAGGCAAGTGGATTGCCAGCATCCTTGAATATGACATTGAAATAAAACCCACCAAGCTGATAAAAGGACAAGGTTTACCCAAACTAATGTCCGAAACAAACTTTCAAACCTTAGACATGAATCAACTGGACAATGAACCGGAGCTAGCGACTCCACAGATCAGTGAAACCTTTTTGCAATCCCCATGGTATGCTGATATTTACTTCGTATTGTTAAACCTGTGTGCTCCCCCAGGATTGTCCAGAACCAAGAAAAGATTTGTAAGGATGAAATCCTCAAAGTTTTGTGTCATAGACGTTGCTTTGTTTTGGAAAAATCATGAAGGTATTTTGCTTAATTTTCTAACTATAAATGAAACTAACAGCATCATGAAAGAATTCCATGCAGGGGACTGTGGAGGACACTTATATTGGAAGTCCACGGCTAACAAGATTTTAAGGGTTGGTTATTATTGGCCCTCTCTATTTGCAGATGTCAAGAAGTTTGTTGTTTCATGCCACAAATGCCAAATCTTTGAAGGAAAAAGAAAATTATTGCCCTTGCCCCTCAAGCCCATTTCAATCGAGAAACCTTTTCAACAATGGGGTCTCGACTTCATTGGAGAAATGCATCCCTCTTCCTCAGGCCAGCACAAGTGGATTTTAACAGCCACCGATTATTTCACTAAGTGGATTGAAGCCATTCCATGTAGACAAGCCAACGACTCCACCATTATCCAATTCCTTGAGAGCAATATCATTCTTGATTCGGCTGCCCTGAGAAGATCATCACTGGCAATGTTGTTGCTTTCAAATCCAAAAAGATGATCAACTTCTGCCATAAATACCACATTACCTTGGGCCACTCCACAACTTACTACCCTCAAGGTAATGGCTTGGCTGAATCTTCCAACAAAAGCCTCATCAATATCGTAAAGAAATTGCTGGAGGAAAACAAAAAGAACTGGCATAGGAAGCTCACAAATGCTCTGTGGGCAGAAAGACTTTCCACCAAGAAAGACTTTCCCACTATTAAACTGTTGCAGGAAATTCAGGCTGAACCAAATGACATACAGAGAAGAGTTAATCAAACCATTCATCTTCAGCAAACCAGAGAGAAAGTCTTCGACAGAGCTCAAATGCTGCAAGAAAAACTTAAAAAGATGTTTGATAAGAAGGCTAAAGCAGAAGATTTCTGGGTGGGCAGCAAAGTTATAAGATGGGATTCACGAAGAGAGGACAAGGGAAAACATGCAAAATTCGATTTTCTGTGGAAAGGTCCATACATTATCAGCGCTATGCAAGGCAATAATACCTATTTCCTCAAATCTCCAGATGGCAGCGCAGTTGAAGAAGGCCCTTTCAATGGCCGAATGCTAAAGCACTACAATGATCCTTTTGATTGAAAAGAGCAGGCGGAATTATATTATGTACATAGAATGTTTGTATATATCAGCATTTTAATTTTATTTTTGTAAGAATTCATGACGCTAAAGCACGCAGAAGAAAGCAGGTAGTGCTTTACAGTTTAACAGCAGCACAAGCGAAGGAAAGAGTTGTTACCAGTCCAAAAGTTCAAATCAATCCAACAGTCAGCACTAACAAGTTCAAAGCACAACCATAACAGAAGGATCAAGGCAATCTGACCTGCTGTTCTTGACTTCTCACAAGGAGAAGCCATCCCCAAGTGGAGCCATTGTTAGCCTCCTGCTGCAGCAAGTTACTCATATTTCATGATTGACATTTTTACGGGCCAAATATGTCATATTTTGCATGCTGCAATGCTCCATATTTGCTAGACAGTCACTAAGCAAAGAAGGCTACTTAGAGTTCATCTAACTGCTTTCCAATTTTGAAGAGTCATTCCAGTTTTGTAGAATTTTCAGCTGAAGGGAGGTCCAAACAGCTTAATCTTGGTCTCCCTAGGTTTCAATTTCCTGTTTTAGAATATAGAGAAGGAAAATCTGTCCAAACAGCTTAATCTTGGCAGATTCTTAGATAGGTAGAGAATCAAAGGAGCCCAACTGCTTAATCTGGGCCCTTAGAAGAAATAAGGGTAGTTGTAGATAGGGAGGCATAAAAAGAAAAATTGAAATGCTGGGTCTGCAAGTCTAAGTGCACCCAAACTAAAAGAAGAAAAAAATGTTAAGTAAGTAGGTTGGGTAGGTAGTTTTGAGGTTGCAGAATTCTGGTGTCTGTTCATGTTTTAAAGTATCATCTCTACTCAGGTCACAGTCATCAAGCATTTTTCATATAAAGGAGCTCAAACCAGGCATAACTAACTTCCTTTTCTCCATCTTCCTGAAATCATTAACTAATTTCCCCAAAAGAGGTCAAGATCTACTTGATATCTCTTAGTTTCATCAATTTCCATGTCATTAGTCTGGGTGAAGATCTGCTTCACTCGAGGAGGACCCATACTTTCTCTATAAGGTTTTGTCTCCCCTTTTGAAGCCTAAGATCTCTGAAACTTAGCGCTTTCTTGTCATCTCCATATTAACTACTAACATTATTATTTAACTCCCTATATTTTCCCCATCCCCCTACTAAAACTATGAAAATTATCCCCTTAAGTAAATATCCCCCCTGGTTGAAAATAACCATAAGTACCCCCGGGAATTGCTTAGTATATCTGAAACTTGGCAAGAACCCTCATGCCGCCCCTTCGAACCATCTTCTAATGCAATGGACTCCTGCCAAATCATAAAATTCCTCTTTAAGTTATCGGACCCCTTCCAAAGACCTCAAATACCCTTCAAAAACACCTCTCCACTCCTTCCGATTGCAATAAACCCTTGCTGATTGCCTTAACATTCTTCCGATCCCGATGAGCCATCTCGCATCGGCATATCGCAATATTTTTACCACATAGGTGTCCCCCTTTCCTTTTTACCCGACGCGATATCGCGATATCGGCGATCGGCAGTCGCAAGCTTCGCATTTCCAAAATAAATACCCTCTCGTTCTTCGCCGATGTGATATTACGATCGCATCGGAAGAAGTTGATCGCATCGCAGTAACATATGAGTCACCCTGCCACATCAACTTGCTGACATCATCTGTTGTACATCTGATGTCATGCTGACGTCAGCAGCCAGAAAAAGGGAAAAACGCGCAAGAGCGAAATTCGAGCTTCGGAGCTCCGGAACGAGAAACGGAGGCAGTTTTCGATGTGCGAAGCACTAATCGCGCATCGCTACGGGAAATGAGCGATATTGGGGAATCTTTAGGGAATCTTTTGATTCCTTGGCCCTTTTTGCACCGAAAAAGCCTAAAATTTCCCGATTTTGCCAAATTAAACTGATTTGAAGACA
Source organism: Pinus taeda (assembly GCA_000404065.3). NCBI lineage: Eukaryota > Viridiplantae > Streptophyta > Pinopsida > Pinales > Pinaceae > Pinus > Pinus taeda. Next base: position 55,307 of record APFE031614728.1, on the reverse strand, counting down.
GGGAGAGACCAGAGACAGAGATTAAAGAGTATCAGATTAAATATGCAGACCGAAAGCACGTCAAAGAGTATCAGAAAGCGGCGGAGACCATCAATGTAGTGGCAAAGAGTATCAGTGAAGATTTTAACAGCGGCTCAAAGCAGGTGAAAATTAAATACCTTTCAGCAAAGTCAAAGAAAAGGGCGAGGCCACTTAAAACTCTCAAATCACGGTTATTGCACATTTAACTCACACCAGAACTGAACTGAAAATCCAAAAGCATATTTATTCCAGCAGTGCTGCATCGAGCCACCAAGGGCCACAATGCACTCTTTTTGAACCAGCTACCTCTGACACAGTTCAATAGATATTTACCTGCATTTAATTTTGGCACAGTTTTAGGTTTAGAAAGCTCTTTTTGCAGACTTGTTGTAGATCGATTGCAATAAATGTTTTAAGATATTTACACTATAAAAACAGCCCCGAAGACTGTATTAAGGGTTGGTTGGTTATTCGACAAGCTATCCTTAGCTGATTTTGTTCCAGGAGAGACTCGCATTGTAATACTTGATAGTTTCTATAATCAAAGACTGCTTATGAGCTTTGGAGAATGGATTGTTCACTGTGTTTAATGGTTGAAGAGTGATTATGGAATTCTCGTGTTGTTGTATAACTCAATAAGTGCTTCTTACCTCTGTTTTCCATTCATAAGTTACCTTCTAAACAACAGAAAAGAAGATTAGTTTAGAATTTGTTTAAATACACTCTATGCTCAATTTTTGTTGTTTCTTTATGTTTTCCTCTGTTTAGGCATAAATATGAATTCCACATGGCTCATGTTTGCCTTAACCTTCTCACGCATGACTGTTATCCAGGGATCCTTCATTGCCCCTAGATACAAATCATCCTTCCCTCTGTTAAGTTGAGCAAGAGATTCTTAAGTGCCTCTCATTCCTTACATGTCATCCATATTCTCAGATTGAAAGTTGTGTTGTGTGCAGCTATCCCGCTCCATATTCCTCTTGTGACCAAGAAAACGCACTACAATCCTGACCCATGACTCCATGCCCAATGGTTTGAAACTTATCATTTCATGAGTTACCTCTCTACTGGAAAGCATCTTCCTTCCATCCAAACACAAACAAGAAACCTGAACCCGACAACTAGCCTAAAAACTTCATCAACAAAATTAAATCATTAAGAGAGAGCCCTCTCTGATTGCAGGTGGGCTAGAACCTGCAATCCAAAGATTGGTTTGTGGTTACCTCGATCGTATCCCTACAGGAGCCTAGGGACAACCTGAGTGATAACAGTAGTTATCTTCGCTCTGCTTCTTGGCTCTTTTAGAACCTACCGGAATGTTGTGTTGACTGCATTCCCTTCAACTGACAACCTTGTTAGATAGTGAATATCATCTACATGAATAGGGAATTCTTTTTCAAGCCACAGTGATCCCTCATGTGTTTTGCTTGCCAAGAGTTTAATACATTGCATGGCAATGAACTGAGTGCCGAAAATAGTAGGCCTCTCAAATTTATTAAGGTTGACCTCTGTAATCCTTTGAAATCCTCCTTAAATCTAGAAGTCTTGGTGTCGTCGTCCTTCTAGATGCCTTCTGTGTAAACTTCTCTCTTCAGATTTGGGAACTGGAAGCAATCCATAAGGTAGTTGTCAATTAGAATCGCCTTATCATATTTCCCACAAAATTATCGACTACTTCAATTCGTTCATCTAACGGATCTTGTGGAACTGAGACAATTCCCTTTGCCATCTCCCTACGTCTCTGGTAAACAATTGTCACCTGAGGTTTTGTGTTTTGCACTTCTACATTTCTGCAGTTTTTCTTCAGAGCAGTCCTGGATTTCTTCTGCGATCTGAAATTCAAACTCTGTAATTTCCTTCATTATGCTATGAGTTAAGTAGTTGGGCTTGACATGACATTTCTTGACTGGAACTCAACAACTAATTATTCTGACAACTTTCCCACATGTGTTCTAGCCATACTTTGTCATCGTCGGCTTACCTGGACCTGAAAACTTGATGTGGACTGGGAAAGGACAGAGTGGGCTGCATGGCGTATTAATTTTGTTGTGATGGGGTTATTTATTAACTAAACATGTGCTTAATGGGAAAATATTTTGTGGCTCCTAATTGACAGTCACATTATTGGTTACCTATTATGGAAATGACTACAGGTACAGTGGAAAGGATGGGTATGACGTGTGATCATAAAGATTGAAAAAGTGTCTGCTTACGTGTAACTTGCGGACCGTGGCTGCATGTGTGACTACTAATTCTACTCCCCCCCCCCCCCAACCATAAATGGGTTGCGGTGTGATGATATTGTTGCTACAACCTTATTGACAACTTTGCTTATTTTGATGACAATGATAAAAAATCATGATTCTAACTAGTTGCTTAACATGATTGACTAACTCTTATTACGTCCTACCTACTTGTGGGCTCGTTTCTGAGACCCTCTTTATCTTGAATTTGTGATCGATGACTTATGGAAGGGCTTTAGGCGTGTGCCATTTACACATCCGTGCAGCATGATTCTATCCAGTTGCACCAATATTACTGCTCCAGAATCTCTGATTGATGTAACTTCGAATGTCTTCATCCTGATATGCCTACCATGCTAATATTTCTTCCTTCTCTACTCCACTAACTGATGAAACTCGGCCAAGAACCGGGATTCGTCAAGTTCCATTAGATGACTCAGTCTTTCTCTCAATGCCATATTGTCCATCATTCTCGTTGCTCCAAATATGAACATGCTTGGTATTATGAACTCTACTGGAACCACTGCTTCCTTTCTGTATACTAGCTGAAACAGAGTTTGTTAATGAAGTCTCTTCACCGTTGTTCTGTATGCCCATAGAGTTGATGGTATTCTCCCATCCTAGTCATCCCTTTTGGCTGATATAATTTTTGTTAGACCTTTATCCAAGATTTTATTAAATGCTCCAATAATTTTGTTGGCCTATGGATGATATGGACTACTTTTGTTATGTTGAATCATGAATTTCTTCAGAAAAGCATCAATAGTTTCATTTATAAAATGTGTTCCTTGGTCACTTGTGAGACTTTTCGGGCATCCAAACCTTGAGATTATGTTCTCAAAGATAAACCTTGCGGTTGTGTCTGTTATACAGTCCCTCAAGGGTGTTTCTTCTGCCCACCTGGTGAGGTATTCAGTTGTAGTTATTATGTATCTTGCCCGTGAATGCCTTGTTGGTGGTGTAATGGGTCCAATGAAATCTATTGCCCATTTTTCGAAGATTTTCATTGTGTGAACATGATTTAAAAGTAATTCATCCCATCGATAAGGTTTCCCAACTCTTTGATAGACGTCACAACTTTTAGCATATTTCTTAGAACCTTTGTGAAGAGTTGGCCACCATAGTCCCACCTGCAGTATCTTCCTTGCAATGGCTTTTCCTCCCATATGGCCTCCTACGACTCCAGCATGACATTCCCATAGTACATATTCTATTTCATGTTGAAGTATGCAACGTATCAGACTTGATCTAAGCCCATTTTGTAGAGGTGTCCTATGATTAGTTGATAGTCTATTGCCCTCACTATCAAGTATCGTTTATGTGTTGTTGTATATCCTTCTGGGCAATAACTTGTTGCCAATAATGTGGCGATCTCTTCCAGGTGATCCAACACTTCCTCTATTCTAAATAAGTTGGCATCAGGAAACTGATCATCCAATGCTCCTTCATTCTCTCCTGTCTCCATTCGTGACAAGTGGTCTGGCCCCACGTTCATTCTACCTGGTTTTATGACCACCTAGAAAGTAAATTCCTATAATAGCAATAACCATTGGCATATTCTTCCTTCTAATACTGGTTTGTTTACTAAGTACTTAAGTGCGGAATGGTCAGTGAAAAACTTGAATGGTGCCCCCAATAATTAATTCCTAAACTTTTGGAGAGAATAAACCATGGCCAAGTCCTCCCTCTCAGTTGTTGTATAATTCCTTTCTGCAGTTGATAGCTTTTTGTTGGTATAATACACTGGGTGATCCATATTTCTCTCTCTTGGTTGCACTGAGACTGCTCCTAGCGCTATCCCTGGTGCATCAATGTGCACATGAAACATTTTGTTCCAATCTGGATAGACAAGGATCAGGAGGCTTACCAGTCTTTCTTTCAATATGTTCAGTGATTTTTTACAGTCCTTAGTCCAAACGAACTCTTTCATCCTCTTCAGTAATTTTTCCATTGGGGTTGTGATTGATGCATAGTTCCCGATGAAGCACCAGTAATACCCCGTATGGCCTAGGGTGGACCTTAGTTGCTTCAAGTTTCATAGCTGATCCATGTTGACAATTGGCACAACCTTCGTTGGGTCTATGCATACTCCACCCTTGCAGACAATATGGCCTGATAGTGTCCCAAACGGGACTGCAAAGATACACTTCTTGAGGTTTAAGGAAATTTGCAGTTGTCGACACCTTTCAAACATAACCCTTAGCAAGCTAGTGTGTTTCTTCAGTAGGCTATATACTATCCAGTCATCCATGTATACCTCTAGAAACTTGTGAATGTAATCTCATAATGTAGCAATGACAATCCTCGAGAAGACTGCTGGTGCATTATTCAATCCGAATGGAATTATGTTGTATGCATATGATCCCCATTCGGTAGTGAATGTTGTTTTCCTTTTATCCTGCTCGGCTATTCAAACTTGATGGTAGCCTGAGAACTTGTCTGTAAATGAATATGCTTCATTACCTGCCACATTGCCCAGGACCTCATCACTGGAAGGTGTCGAGAATCGATCATGTATACATGCAATGTTGAGACTTTTGTAATCAACACATACCCTAATTTTAGTTGCATCTTTCTTGTTTTGTATGACTATCAGACTTATCCACTCTGCTTCATCTACCAGAAATACAATCCTTGCTTCCAACATTTCATCAATTTCCTTCTTAACCTTCTCCTTCACCCTTCGGTTCAGTCTATATGGTTTGTGCTTTATCGGACAGGCATCTAGCCTTAGAACAACCTTCATCTCCCCTATGTCTCCTTTTATCCCCTTTAGCTCTGCTACTGAAGTTAGAAACAAGTCCTAGCACTCTTATAATAGGTCCAAAATTTATTTTGTAGTCTGTTCATCCCAGTAATCTCCTATAGACACCATTTTGGGTTTATCCTCCATCTCAACATTTTGTTTTCTCAGCTTCATCGGTAGAAGGTGAGCACCTTCTCTTGAGGGACTTTCCTGAAATTATCTCTCTCCTTCTGTTTCCTTGAAGGTCAGATGTCTTAATCTGTCTAACCCATCCTCATCTAGCTCTTCATCCACCTTGTCGCAAGTCACATATTCTGGAGAATCCATGTCATACAGACACTGTAGAAAACTTTCGTCAAGACAACCTTCAACTAACTGTCCTTGGGCAAACAAAACCCTTTTTATCGCCTGGAGTGTCTCAGGCATGCATTCATCATCACCCCTGAATGAAAAGCTGCTAACGAATTGTGCCTCCAAAATATTCCAATCCTTCGTTTGTCTACAGAGTTCCTCTTGTACGTACCAAGCTCGGGGAACAGTTCCTAGGGTATGTATGAATATATGTACCCACAGTTCCTTCGGTATTCCCTAGCTTTTCCAACCTTTTATACAGGCCTTGATGTGCCTCTTGGGACTTGAATTCCCTCTGTATTTCACATTATCCTGTGGTCGGTCTTTATCCCGGGCAAACCTTTCCCTCATGGCTTGCTCGATGGCTCCCTAGTTTCGCAGTGCATTGCGGTGTGTTCTCTGCCATCTTTTTGGTATTTCTAGGAGCGCAATATCAAGAAAAGGAACCTTTTGATCTTCCATCATTTTTCTATCTACCTTATTCAAGAATATGTCCACCAATTCAATGTCACAGTACTTGGGATAATTGCTTACCTCTATTCCTATCCAACTAACTTGACTTATCATTTCACAACGTCTAATGTTTAGTTCATATCCGCCTTGCTGCCATGCATCCCATGCAGCTTCTGAACCAGTCTCTGAGCTTTGAATACTTCTCTAGCTAACGGATCCTCCTGCAGTAGGATTTATGTAATCTTCCCTTTTTCCCGTTGTTAGTGTGTATAGCTGGTCTAGCATCCTTGGTTCATCCTTGTCATCTACAAGTTCTATGAACATGGGTCCTTGATAAGGGTCCAAGGGTTGGATCACCCTCATTCCTTCTACTTCGAAAATCATCAACTCTTTGTTTAAGTCAATGACAACATAGTTTTCATAGGTCCAGTCGATCCCAAGGAGCACTGGGTATGGGTCCTTATCTCCCATTATATCGATAACCTCAAATTTAGTGTGCGTCTTCACCCCCACCACATCTAGTTCTACATTTTCTAGCCTTCCAATGGGTAGTATACAATACTAGTTTGCCATTCTTAGTTGAATCAGTGAGTATTTCAGTTGTGGCTTCACCATTGCCTCCCATGTTTTCCTAGGCAGGATGTTTACATTCGATCTCAGGTCTAGCATCGTGTCCCTGATTTTGAATCCTGTAACCTAAGCATTAATTCAGAATTATCTTCTGCTTCTCTTCTTCTTTAGCCTCACTCTTATGGAATGCTTTTCTGGTAGGTTGGCAGGTGATCGTTCTACTTTCCCTTCCTCCACTAATAATGCAGCCTTTAAACTTCTCTGCAACTCCTTTAACATGTGTTCATCTTCGACGATCTACAGGACTAATTTAAACCATTCTTCAATCAAATGGCTAGGATCGAGCACGTGGCCATTTTGTCTCTGGACTTCCTTCATCTTGGTCATCCCCTCGAATAACTTAGCTGCTTCATGATAATATTACTTTTGACGTTGTGGCTGATATGCTTTCTTTGGATACGTTGCTTAATAATCAATGGTGGGTCCACCGTACTACGATCCTCCCTTGTTTTCTTCCCTCCTCTTATAACTATATTAATATTGGTTGTGGGAAGATCGTCATCGATACGAGGTTCGATGTTAACCAGGTTAGCCCCCCTCTATCTGGTTCTTTCTTCCCACTTTACAATGAGTTCCGAAAAATCCTTCATGGCATGAGTGTTAATTATGCATTGTGAGCACCATGGTCTCCTAGGGAGTGGGCATTCACTGGCGATGTGTCCTTCATGGTCACAATTGTTACATCTTACGAGGCCTCTCCCTCCCATTCGTCCTCCTCTCCCATTTCCTCCTTTTTCTCCCCGGTTTGACTCATTAATCCTGAACGTCGACCTGTCCAGCCATTACGCTTGAACATCCAGTGCTCGGAACTGGTATGTGATGTGTTGTAGATGCACAAAACTTATAGTAGTTGTTATTAGGGACATTGGAATACTTTTGCAGTATCAGGCACATATGTGGCAGATGTCCATACATTCTATAGATCTCTCAATAGTTCTGGTTATTTCGTCTAGGAAAAACTCCTTGCGCTCCTACTACCACAACTCCTATGGTTGGTGGGGTCTCTAACGTATCTTCAACCCCCCCCAGCGGATGGTTAATTCCTCAACACCTTGGGTATTCTGTAGCGACATTTCCTTCCATCATGCAGTGTGTGCACCATACGTTGGGTTTGGTTGGTTGCACTAGTCGAAGATCCTTCAGTTTTTCCATTAAAGTTGCGATCTAATCCTGAAGGCCCATGATTGATGGATCCTGCAAACTCGTTCCTCCTCGACATTCATGAGGATATCCAGCCATGGCCTCTATGTCTGATGCTTGCTCCAAAGCATCTTGGAGAGTTTCGTTTTTCTATTATGTCAGTGGCATTCTTGTAAGCGGCAAGAGTGCCCTGATGAACCAGTCTCGTTGGTGATTCGGGTCTAGAGTGTAACTCACCTTAGCAATGGCATCCTTAAACCTTTGCATGAGTTCCCAATAAGTTTCACCCTCCTTCTGCTTGATCTCCCACAGTTTTGATAGCCCTTACTGGTCTATCTGATGTACTTTTAATTCTTGCACGAATCCTCTCTTGATATCATCTATCGTGGGATTTTGGTTTTGTTCCACCCATTTTATAAACCAACACAGAGCTCTCTCCCTTAGCATGGTCTATAACTCAACTATCTTGACGTTGTCTGGAGTCTATCATGCTCTTCAAATAGCTAAGTTCACAAAAGTACCAGTGTTGTTCCACGTCTTCATTTCCCCTCCCTGCAAACTCTGGATATCTCGTAAAAGATCCCGCCATGCTTACTTGGGTATGAGCTAGTAACATGAACCCTTTGTTCTCTGGCTGTTGGGACCCTTGTAGTCTCAAGTTACTAATACTATTGGTTCCTTTGTTGTTTCTAGTCTTAAAATTGGCCTTATATTTCTCACGCGCACTATGTACCCATATTTCCTTGGCTAATTTAACAACAAATTTCTCCAGATTATAGTAAGGTACCATGGGAAGGTCGAGAGGGATGCTACCTGTACCTCGGGGGTATTGCTGCTTACTCCTAATGGATTCTTCTCCTTTGGAAAATAATATTCTCATGACATTTCCCATGTCCTCTTCTGTCTCCTCCTCATACCTACTCAGCATTTGTTCCTGCACTATCCCTTCCGCAACCTGTAAGGAAGGATCTTCTTCATCCACCTAGCTCCTATACCTCCTATTGTCGATCTTGCTTTGTTCTGCATATTCTTTCCCTCCCCCTTCCTGTTGGGGGTTTCTCGACATCGCTCCTACTTGGTGGGGTCCCATCTTTCTTTTCTTCAGAGTCTGAATCACTCTTACTTGCAACTTGTCAGCTAGCAACACTCTCCTCTATGCTCTAATGTCTCTAGCTTTCTTCAAACCTTCTACATCCATCCCTTCAGCAGCATCTCTATTCCCCAACTGGTAGCATTCTCCCTTTAGGTCCTTCCCCTAGTACTAGGGTTTAATGATACCATTTCTGCAATAGGTGAGGGCGGTATTCCTTCTTCTACCATAAACATTTTAATCCACATCGACACTTCCTACATCAACCCTCCTCTTAATCTGGATCCAAACATTGCTTCTGCCTTTGAAAAGGATTGATAACTTTCGGCGACAAACACAACTATATATCCTTCCACAGTAGTCTTTACGCAAAAATCGATTGCTCTGGTCAGATCATTATCCAACTACTAAAGCAATATGAGATCTGAGGAATTCCAACTATGGTGAACTGATGTCGAACCCCCTCACCAATTCTACCCTTTCAATATTCTTATCCAATTGTACAAGTCTTCTAGGAACTTGCACCAGAATATATCATATTGTTCATTGGTACCATCAACATATAAAATCCCTTCACTCACTCCGTTGATCGGTTGATTCCTATGGATAGCTTGCTATATTATAAACTGATTTATTTTCTTATTCCACCAATCCCTAATCTCTTTCTTGAATATCCTCGGCACCATGTTCCGAACCAGTTCTTGTAACTTCAGGTCCTGGCAACAGAACCCCATTTGTTTGCACGAAAGATTCATCAGGGGAAAAGACCCTGCATTCAAGCGCAGAGAGCTAGCAATGGTTCGTTGTAGTCTAGGACAATGCTAACATTTTCACTTTACCCAAGGGGTAAGGAGTCTCACCCAAGGCGTGTCGCGACCAGAACTAAGAAGGGTTCATCGTGGATTCAAGGAAGCACCAACCGACAATAGATACACAACATCACATACATAATCAAGATAACAACATACTATCCTATACACAGAAACTATTACATGCATGAATCTTATAGGACATTTTAAAATTTTAAGTGGGTCACCACATCATACGCACTCATACACATTATGCTAAGAAGCCAGTCTGAACTTTACTTTATATTGATTCAATAGTAAAACATTACATGACATCTCGACATTTGCCACAGGTGATTACAAGGAGTACCTATTTATAAACTCACGGGTTCATTCTCTAACTTAAAGGTCCTACTCAGCTATGTCTTTGCATTCTCATATCGCTCTACTACAACCAACTATCTCCTCCACAACGCCAACCACAACAACCTAATCAACCGACCTCTCTTCCTTACAGGGTTTCTCCTTTTATATTTCCCCCCTGCCACCTGGACTGCTAGTTCCCGCTCGGCTGTTCTTTCCCTTGGCTTCCACTCCCCCTTCCTTTCCGCTTAGTTGCCTTTGTCTTTTGCTGAAACCTTGTCGCAACCCCTCCGCAGCTACCTATTTTTGCTTTGATGTCCATTTGTCCTCCCCGCAAGTTAATCATTGTTGCAGCCACCTGTTTCCTCCTCGTTCTTTGGGAAGCCAAAATAATCAAAACCTTTTCAAAATCAAAACGAAGGCCCCAACACATATACCAAACATCACCAAAACATGTACCAAAACATATACCAAAGACATATATCAAAACACCATACCAAAATTGCTTTGCCTCAACCAAAAAATAATGAAGGATACATAACCCACATCTGGTCCTCCATCTCCCATGTAACTTCATCGGGTCCAAAGTGCTTCCAATGCATCTTAACCTGCTCAATTTCTCGGTTCCAGAGCATGAGCACCTTTTTCTACAATATACACTGAGGCTCCAACTAGAATTCTCCATATGGTTCCACCTGCAATACAAACCAGTCAATCACATGATCAGCATATTTAACATACTTCTTAACCAATAACACATGGAAAACATCATGGACTTTCATTGTCGAAGGCAGTGCAATTTGATAGGGTATTGGTCCAATCCTCTCAATAATACTAGAGGGTCCACAAAACCATGGTGCCAGCTTGGCACATGATCTAATCTGTAAGGATCTCTTCTTTGGTTTGATGCACAAGTACACTTGTTCCCCAACCTGGAACTTCTTGAACAACTTGTTTTGAGCCACATAACGCTTCTACATATTTTGTGTTGCCTTTAGATTTTTCTTGATTACCTGCATTTCTTGTTCCATGTCCACCAACATGTCTGATCCAATCAACACCCTTAACTGGATCACTCCAACTAATGGGAGTATTGCAACTCCGCCTAAACAATGCCTCAAACATAATCATCTTCAAAGATTCATGATACCCATTTTTGTAACTAAACTCTACCAGTGGAAGATACTCTTCCCACTTTTTCTATTGATGTTGTTAGAGACTAAATCTACCTCAGGCTAAAGGAAGGCAGGTCTAGGGTAACATCAAACCACGCTTAACCTAGTAGCTAGCCCTACCAGGTCGGAAGAGGGCTCTCTCCTTGTCAATCTCAATTAGGATATGGAAACTAGGGCTTGAGATGACTAAAAAAAAATGTTGATTTTAGGCTAGGTATATTAGGTCAGAGGATTTTTTGATTTTGATGGTTGGTTGCTGGATCAAATGAGGAAGGCAGCTTTGGGTTCGGGAAATCAACTCAGATTTGCAGGAGGTTCTGTGGGACGAGCTAGGTAGGTGTTTTGGCACTTTGAATTGGGTGTGACGGTAAGTATAAGACTAGTGAGGAGTTGGAGAGGGCATGCAAGGTTCATGAGTCCTCTTCAAATAGCAGAAAACATTAAAAACTAAATGTATCCTCAAGGCAAAGCAGAGCATTGAATATCAATGGATTCCACCTATTTATCTTGATTTATTTAGTTATGAAGAAAGAAATAGATGTTCGAACATATACACATAAGAGAAACTAAATAGCAAAGGAAGAAACAATGCCAAGACACATTACGACAAGAATCCCACAAAATGCTGCAAAACCCTGGTTCATTTCCTTGCCAAACTGCAGAAGTGATTTACAATGAAGCTCAATGCATCCACAAGAGTCCAACAATTCTGCCAAAGTCCAACCTTTACAAATGAGGAAGAAAATACATAATATAGACATGAAAACCACCTATGCTAGCCATCAGGGATCGAATCTATTTCAACCATATCTAAACTAGGAACAGGAATATAGGCAGTGGAATAGCTTGCCTCTAAAACCATGGAAACTGATTCATTCACCCCCAAACCACTTCAAAATGATGAATATACCCTCTAAGGACATTTTTCAATTACATTTACATAGCATAGCATCATTTACAATCACAAAGTCATCCAAGATGAGAGGAAAAGTCAACTTGTAGAAAAACTAGGCAAAATTTGGATATTTGAACAAAACTGGCAAAATTCATCCTATGTGCACAGCCACTGATCCTATGCACAGTTCTTTTTCTAGGCCAATTTTGGAAGGCTTCATGGAGTCCAAATTAGGTTTAGGATAGCTCGTTAGAAATATTGATGAGTCTATTTTCTGGAACAACTTGAATTTTTGAATTTGGAGTCCATTTGCCCCTCCAAAAATTGATTCTCCCAAGATTGCTTCCTGTGTGGCAAAAAAGTGGCAGAGAGGGCACTTTTTGGGTATTTTTTGCTCTTTTGGAGACCTATAACTTGTCCAAAATTCTCAGCCATTTCTTATCTTCCATATTTTTGCATGTTGATTCCAATAATATAAACTTTTTTGCAAGAAAGTGTCCCCAATAAAAGCGCAGCCCACTGCCTATTGCAATTTCCTGTGTTGAAACTTTCTATGCACAGTGCTGCTTTCAAACCTAGTTTTGTAGGCCTTCCTAGTATTCAAATTGGGTGTAGGATAGCTTGTTGGAAATATTATTGAGTCAGATTTCCAAAAAAACTTGAATTTGTCAATTTGGAGTTCATTTTCCCTATCAAAAGTCAAATCTCCCAAGATTGGTCAAAATGTGCAAAATGAGGCTACCTAAATGCAAAGTGTTGTTTCAGTCAAATTTTGAAGGTCTTCCTCAACTCCAAATTGTGCTCATGATAGCTCATTGGTAAGCTCTTTTTGTCTCATTATCATTTCACTTATCAATAAAGTCATTTGACCAACCAAACTAGGAGAAATCTTGATTTTCCTAAGGTCACTCCAGAGGTGTAGCAACTCTCTTAAGGCAACTATAGTTTTGACATTTCTCTAAAACCATGGCACCTGTGTAAGAAGTGAAGGAGGTTTTACTTCCTTATTCTATTATGGGCAAAAAACTTTCTTACGTTTTCCAAATCCATTTTTTATTGCTCAGAAACACCATTTGAGTAAAACCTATCCCGATGTGTGGAACAGGGGATTTGTTGAAATGTAGTGAAATGAAGGGGATAAGGGGCTTATAAATTATTGAGAAAGTTTTGGTAAGTAGGGAGGGATGTTAGGAAATAGGGGAAATTAGAATTTAAAATGTTGAGTGAGGGGAAGGGGTTCAAAAGGGAAAAACACAGGCCTAGCCTAGAAAATTGTCAAATTGTAGCAAGAAACTAAGGTTGGTGGGAAAATGAGGAATTTGAAGGATATCGATGATGGGAAGTGTTTAATAAGGTACACTAAGGATAGGGGAAGGTGTATGAACATTAGGATATAAGTTTTGTTGATGTTTTGACCATCCAAGAGAAATTACCTTCAAAACCCTAGGAGAGGGAAATGAACCTTACCCAAGTACAACTGAAGCACGAACAAGGTGTAAAATGACCCATTGGAACCTGAAATGATGATGACCAGTCTTTGAATGATGGTACACTCAGCTGAATGATGACATGGACTGACATTTGGAAAAATTTGGAAGGAGTGAAAACAAACCCTAGACCTAATACCTAGTGACCAAATTTTTCTTGAAGACTCACTAAAATAACAAAATTTGACCTTGACACCTTAAAATCATTTTGTAAGAGCATGTTTGATCATTGGAGGAAGGCTTCAAATACTTACCCTAACATTGGCTCCAATGGGGATGGTAGCTCCTGGGAGGTGCCAAGAACCACAGATCTAGTGCCTTCATCCATTGGGCAACATGGAATCAATATCTTGGCAACAAAAACATCAAAATCAGGACTCAAGACTCATAACTAAAATGAAACTGGCGCAATACTAAAACACAACTAACAAACTAGAAAATATGCTCAAAATGGAGCTTATTCAATAAAACCTACTCTAACTGTTCCATTCATCATCTGATCAAGTAAAGTGACATAACCAATGCAACTAAGTAAGCATTATGGTTGTTGTTTGCATTATCTACAAGTGCTTGCTTATGAACAACAAGAGAGATCTACTGAAAGGCAACTCCCATGAAAACTTGTATACAAATCCGTTGAATAATATGGATTCTCTATCTGACTCCAAAAACACTACATAAGGATCTTGAAATTCATGCACACAGGGACTTAGCTCATCCAATGGATTACTTTTATTCTCCTCGTACCATGAATGCAAACCTTCATCTAAGCTTTGTGACGAGACTCCTGCTGAAAATGACAAAGAAACCAACTGTCGAATCAAACTTTCAACACTTTTTTCAAGCTCACGGTTAGCTAATGAAGAAGGAATTTTACTGCAGACATCATCCAAAACATCAGCTATTGGATTGTGAAAATTTTGAAAAGACTGTTGCAACCCATTTTCGATTGGTTCTAATGAGATTGCATGGTTTTCTATAGGTTTCTCATCCTTTATTGAAGATATACTATGCAAATTTCCCTTCAAAAATTGAAATGATTCAAAACAGAATGGTACGGAATCATCTTGCATCATTTGATCATATGTTCCAGCTTCCAGGTCTTCATTTGCAACTTGACAATCAATGGCATTCGGAGGCTACAACTCTGGATATGAAAAGTCTTGAACAAGGTTTCCATTGCGCTTAAGATGGTCAAGATCGAAACTTATCGACGGTTGATTTCTGATAGCATGAAAGTTGTCTCTGATGAACTGAAACGAAGCAAAACAAAAAGGCAAAGATCCTTCACTTACTTCAAAATTTGTTGCACTTTCCTCTTCACTTCCATAGCTAATATGCAACGGCTAATCACTATATTCAAACTACTAAAAGTGAAATTCCTCGTCCCACAAACTATCTGTTGATTTGTCTGCAAGATTAGCTTCTGTTTGGAGAACACAATCATCATCATACTGATCAAACTAAGGCAAATCATCAATATAAAACACATCAACAAGCATACATTTCATATCAATAGACCTCTCTTATCCAAGATGGTCTATAAAACAATCATTATCAGATCTATGACAACTAGGATAAGAAAGAAAATGTTTTGGATCAACAACTTGTTCCTCTTCAATCAACGAGCCATGGTCTTGAACAGCATACTCATTCCTTGTGGTGATCTTTTGCATCATCTCTTCCACTGCATTTACCAAAATGTTGAGCTTTACCTCTAAAGATGTAAATTCCTCCGGATCTAGGTTCTTCGTCTCTTTTTCCTTCAGCTTTGCCCTTTTGATCAACAAATTAGCCTCTACATCTACTGGATTGTTCTGCATCTCTTCAAGTGTTGCAAGGTTCCTTCCTCTCAACTGAAACTCCATTTCCGGATCAAAGGCTTCTGGATAGTGCAAGAGAGCGGATCTAGGAGGAGGCCTTATATTAACCGGCATCGAAAAATAGACTTGGTTAAACCTAGCAGAAAATTGTTGCACCGTCTCTCCTGGCAATCTTTTCAGCTGGTTATAATCTTCTATAATCAAGAAAGGGTTTTGTCTTACCACCCACCTGTCGAGGAAAACTTTGACAAACTACAGGAAATTTGAGATGCTCACATCAAGAAGGGTTTTGAATCAACTCTGACTTTGCCGTGCAAAGAAAGAGCAAAAAGCCTAATACTGACATCCTCTTCATCAACTTCAAAAAGTGTGATGCAGGAAAGTGTTCCCTCTGCGGACAGGCATGATTGATGTCGCAATAATCAACACATACCCTAATAGTGCCCTATTTCTTTGTTACAAGGACAATATTAGAAACCCAATCTGTAAGCGGGATAGTGTAAATAAAACCAGCTTTAAGAAGCTTTTCAACTTCTGCTTTGATAGCTATGGCCTTCCGGGGTGCACGGGGAAAAAACGTTGTCGAATAGGTTTAGCACCTGGGTACGTAGGTATTTCATGCACCACGATGCTAGGATCAATGTCGGGCATCTCTTCATACGACTAAGCAAAAACATCACAAAATTCTTGAAAAAGGTCAATATAAAGTTGAATTTCCTCAGGAGTGTAAGTGACTCCGACGTGAATATGCTGGACAACCCCTGGATTAATAGAGATGTCGATAGGTTGAGTTTGCGTGATGTTCCCCATGTTGCCTTCAGAGGAAACTTGATGAATTTGTATAGGCGTCTGAAGGGGTTGAGAAGGGACACTGGAAGCAAACCGCTCAAGACAGGCAAGTGTAGCCCCATGGGTGGGGAGAAATGAGGAACGATGATGATGATTAGACCAGGGGGGTTCCTCAAAACACATAGTCTCAATAATCGCTTCATCCGAAGGAAAAACTTCCTTTAATGGATCCAAAGAAGTGCCATCTCCAAACCAAGGGGATTGAACATATGAGTTGAGAGCCCTACTCGAAGGAGTAGGTTTAGAAACTGAAACGAATGTAGAAACAATTTCAATGTAGTTGAGCTTAGCAAGACTCAACGACATAACATCAGCCCAAGATTCTATTTGATCAGCGGAGGGAAGAACCAAAGGATCAGAATGAATAGAAATCATATTGACGGGAGCGATGT
Organism: Pinus taeda; assembly: GCA_000404065.3. Classification (NCBI taxonomy): domain Eukaryota; kingdom Viridiplantae; phylum Streptophyta; class Pinopsida; order Pinales; family Pinaceae; genus Pinus; species Pinus taeda. The sequence goes on along the minus strand of APFE031614728.1, from coordinate 38,861 downwards.
TTGGAGGTGGGAGTAAAAAAATGCCCATAAGGGCAGGATCTTTAAAGATTCCAACACCCACACTCTCATACGGAATGGAGGTATGCTCCACGAAAGGCACGTTGCCATCGGAAGAAGAGGAGGCGAAGAAGGACAGCTGGTCTACGGTGACAATCTTCCCTTGATGGGGAAAATGAAGGACACAAGATAGAGATGAGGCCACGGCTCGCATGGCATAGGTCCAGCTTCTTCTTAAAAGGAGGTTGTAAGTCAAATTGGCATTGACAACTTCAACCTACACTTCAACCGTATTTCCTTCCAGAGTAATAGGCAGACGTGGGAGGATACCATAAGGGTGAAATCTCTCCCATTGAAGGCTTCCAAGGTATTCGGAGACTAGCTCAAGGTTGGAGAACCAATAGCCCTCCAGCAAGAAACAAACATAATGCACGCAGAAGAGCCTTCATCAATAACAATACGGTGAATAGTATTAGAGTTGATGATGACATGAATAAGAAAGGCTATTTGATGAGGTAGTCTTGGTACATGACTTTCCAGATCAAAAGTGATCAATTCCTAGTCAGCCGAGTCAATGCCATCGATGGCCGATAGCAATGACTTCCTCTGCTAGGGACAGCTTTGGAGGACCTCTAATGCGGACATAGCTGAAGGAACTTGGGCTAAGTCCTCAACGATGCTATAATGCTTTGGCAGATATCATCGGTTCTAGAACTCCCATTTCGAGTTCCATATGGTCTCCTATTGTTACTCCAACTTTGGAGCCTTTTACGACCCAGATTCACAATGTGTCTGTCACATCCGTTCCGACTATTCCAATCATTTTTGTGGTTTCTTCAACCCTTGTTGTCAGTGTCGTCACTGCTTCTTCAGTGGTGACTACTATTGCCGGACCTTTAGCTGGTCCTGCAAATAGTGGTCCAACAGCAGTAGTTGTTAATCCTACACTAAATGTCCTACCTTCGTGTGGTTCCATTCCAACAGGGGTGCATATGATCAATATCTTCAAGCTCTTCAGAATCCGGATCCACAAAATCCATTTCATTATTATGATTCTCGAGGAGCTCATATTTATCACCCCGAACCTATGCCATCTCAACCTGCGGTTGAGGTCTCGGTTCCATTATCTGTTGCCTGGGGTACCACCACTTACCATGGTGGCCAAGCACAACCTTCTAATTTTCGAGAACCACCCTATCAAGGTTAGTCGTCTTACAGGCAGCCTTATCTAGGGCAACCTGGTGGCCCACAAGGACAACCCTTCCAGAGACAACCTTTGACCTTTGGTGGTTCATCTTTTACCTATTTCGGGCAAACTTCCGGTAATCCCAGACAACCTTATATACAACAAGTTCAACCCGGTCTCTAGCAAGGCTACCCTTCTAGGCAAGTCGGTCAGCCTTACGTTCAGCAAGGCCAACCCACAGGAAACAACAATGATCTATTTACTCATAAAGTCAAGAAGTCATGAGTTATCAAGTAAATTACATATCAAACATAGAAAAGCATCATTGATTGTATTAATAATGAATCAAGAGGCAGCTTACAACCAAGTCTTGACGTCATAAGCCTTCTCAGAGGATCCAGCCAGTATGTTTCTCAAGCATTCACTTTTCAAGGATGAATCTCCCAACATACAATGTCCCTTTCTTTCACTCATAAGCTTTAACACAAAGTTAAGGGCACTCCACAACTTTCCACAAACTATCAACAATCCCACACTTGTCACACCCACACCAGCTATCTATCAAACTCAAAAGCACTAGCAGCACTACCCAACCAAAATAAATAGCAGATCATGGCAAAGGTGAGTGCTTTAATAGGAGAAGGAGTCTCCGTGAAATGTGGAAGGAGGCGCTCATCCTCAAGGAAGGTAGCACAAATGACAGAACTACCATACCAGGAGGGGAAAGGCGACCCAATCTATGCCAACAACCAGGTCTGGAGACATCCAGAAGGCTGACTGTTGAAACTAATTCACCTAATCTGGATTATCATGGGTCGAAAACCAATTCTTTGCGACGACATCGCGAGGATACTATGCATGTGGACCCACCGTCACAGGATACAACTCATAACTTTGCGCTGGGCCTAGAAATCTGGCCATCATGGGAAACAAATGTACACCTGCAACCGAGTCGCGATGAGACCATTATGGACATGGTAACGTCATGTATATTAAGGCTTTAATCATGACGAGGTAGAAACTTAGGGAATGAGGGTCAATTTGAGCAGTAGAGAGAATTTTCTTAATCTCCTTATATCAGTGGGTGGATATGAACATGTTTATTTGACATATGACATAGCAGAAGGACTTAAATGAGGATAGTGACAAATTACTGTGTAACAAAAAGGTCGAGAAAAGACTCAAAATTCAATACATGTCTCTCAGCAGCGACGTTGTCACACTCACCATCAAATCTTGGTAGATAGAGGTAATGATTTTTAAGGAAAGCATGGAATATAGGAGGTAAAATTAGAGGCTTGTTTTGATCCGGAATTTTACAAGGTAGTGGGGTATGTATAGAAGCTATAGAATCAGTCTTGGTCTCTTTAGGCTCATCAGTTTGAAGACGCTCATCACAAGCTTCGGAAAAAGGGTCTTGATCAAGATCAAAGGAATGCAAATATTTGAATTCACAATCTTCAAATGGAAAGAATCAAATGAAAGCCGAGGATCTTTTCTCAAATACAATATACTTTACAAATCCTTCTTGACATTCTCGGGAAAAGAGAAGAAATAATTTATAACAAAGAACATAATGTCTTGGATGAAATTCCAACTTGAATACCTGATCTTTCCATATTTTCCTTTCATGTTTCTGTTGGTTAGGTTCATCCTCCAGTGGAGTCCTTGGATCTGATTTCGAAACTAATTTGGAGTCACCAGGTGAATGATTTTAGCCTTCCGGTGTCTGATCGTTGTTCACCATCAACAATCAGATCTGAACTTGATTACATTTTGTTGAGGAACTTAAAACTATGTTCCCCAGTACGGTCACCACTATGTTAGTGCCTAAATCTACCTCAGACTAAAGGAAGACAGGTCTAGGGTAACATTAAACCATGCTTAACCTGGTAGCTAGCCCTACCAAGTCGGTAGAGGGCTCTCTCCTTGTCAATCTCAATTAGGATATGGCAACTAGGGCTCGAGATAACTGAAAATAAATGCTAATTTTAGGCTAGGTATATTAGGTCAAAGGATTTTGTTTGATTTTGATGGTTGGTTGCTAGATCAAATGAGGAAGGTAGCTTTGGGTCCGGGAAATCAACTCAGATTTGCAGGAGGTTCTGTGGGGTGAGGTAGGCAGGTGTTTTGGCACATTTAATTGGGTGTGATGGTAATTCTAAGACTAGTGAGGAGTTGGAGAGGGCATACAAGGTTCATGAGTCCTCTTCAAATAGCAGAAAAAATTAAAAACTAAATGTATCCTCGAGGCAGAGCATTGAATATCAATGGATTCCATCTATTTATCTTGATTCATTTAGTTATGAAGAAAGAAATAGATGTTGGAACATATACACATAATAGAAACTAAATAACAGAGGAAGAAACGATGCCAAGACACATTACCACAAGAATCCCACAAAATGTTGCATAACCCTAGTTCATTTCCTTGCCAAACTGCAGAAGTGATTTACAATGAAGTTCAATGCATCCATAAGAGTCTAACACTTCTACCAAAGTCCAACCTTACAAATGAGGAAGAAAATACATAATATAGACATGAAAACCACATCTACTAGCCATCAGGGGTCACATCTAAGAAATAAGGGGCTATTTCAACCATATCTAAACTAGGAACAGGAATATAGGCAGTGGAACAACTTGCCTCTAAAACCATGGAAACTGATTCATCCACCCCCAAACCACTTCAAAATGATGAATCTACACTCTAAGGCCATTTTGCAATTAAATTTACATATCATAGGATCATTTACAATCATGAATTCATCCAAGATGAGAGGAAAAGTCAACTTGTATAAAAACTAGGCGAAATTTGGATTTTTGAACAAAACTGGCAAAATTCATCCTATGCACAACGCCCCTGATCCTATGCACAATGCTTTTTCTAGGCTAATTTTGGAAGGCTTCCTGGAGTCCAAATTAGGTGAAAGATAGCTTGTTGGAAAGCTTGACGAGTCTAAATTTTGGAACAACTTGAATTTCTAAATTTGGACTCCATTTGCCTCTCCAAAAATTGATTCTCCCAAGACTGCTTCCTGTGTGGCAAAAAAGGGGCAGAGAGGGCACTTTTTGGGTGTTTTTTTCCTTTTTGGAGACTTAGAACTTGTCCAAAATTCTCAATCATTTATGAGCTTCCATATTTTTCCATGCTGATTCCAAAAATATAACTTTTTTGCAAGAAAGTGTCCCCAACACAAGCGAAGCACCGGTGGCGCTACGCACCTATTGCAATTTCATGTGTTGAAAATTTCTATGCACAACGCCATTGATTCTATGTGCAGTGTTGCTTTTAGACCTAGTTTTAGAGGCCTTCCTGGTATTCAAATTGGGTGCAAGATAGCTCGTTGGAAATATTATTGAGTCTACTTTCCAAAAAATCTTTAATTCTTCAATCGGAGTACATTTGCCCTGTCAAAAGTCAAATCTCCCAAGACTGGTCAAAATATGCAAAATGAGGCTGCCTAAATGCAGAGTGTTGTTGCAGTCAAATTTTGAAGGTCTTCCTAAACTCCAAATTGAGCTAGTGACAGCTCATTAGAAATATCTTTGTGTCTCATTATCATTTCACTCATCCAGCAAGTCATTTGGCCAACCAAGCTAGGAGAAATCTTGATTTTCCTAAGGTCGCTCGAGAGGTATAGAAATTCTCTTGAGGCAACTATATTTTGACATTTCTTTAAAACCATGACACCTGTGTAAAAATTGAAGGATTTTTTCTTCCTTGGCCTATTATGGACCAAAACGTCTCTCACTTTTTCTAAATTCATTTTTTCTTGCTCAGAAACATCATTTGAGTAAAACCTATCCCGATGTGTAGAACAGGGGATCTGTCGAAACGAAGGGGATAAAGGGCTTCTAAATCATTGAGAAAGTTTTTGGAAGTAGGGAGGTATGTTAGGAAATAGGGGAAAGTGGAATTTCAAATTTTGAGTGAGGGGAAGGGGTTCAAAAGGGAAAAACACAGGCCTAGCCTAGAAAATTGTCAAATTATAACAAGAAACTAGGGTTTGTCGGAAAATGAGCAATTTGAGGGATATTAGTGATGGGAAGTGTTTAATAAGGTACATTAAGGATAGGGGAAGGTGTATGAACATCATGATACAAGTTTTTTGATGATTTGACCATCCAAGAGAAATTACCTTCAAAACCCTAGGAGAGGGAAATGAGCCTTACCCAAGTACAACTGAAGCATGAACAAGGTGTAAAATGACCCATTGGAACCTGAAATGATGATGACCACTCTTTGAATGATGGTACACTCAGCTGAATGGTGACATGGACTGACATTTGGAAAAATTTGGAAGGAGTGAAAACAAACCCTATACCTAATACCTAGTGACCAAATTTTACTTGAAGACTCACTGAAATGACAAAATTTGACCTTGACACCTTAAAATCATTTTGTAAGAGAATGTTTGATCATTGGAGGAAGGATTCAAAGACTAACACTAACAGATGCATCACATACATCCTCAACATGTCCTCCAATATCCTATTGATCCTCTCTGTCTGTCCATCTGTCTGTAGATGATAAATTGCACTGAAGGCCAACTCTGTGCCCAAACCTACAAACAACTCCTTGTAAAACTTGGAAGTGAACTTTACATCCTTGTCTGACACAATCTTCTTTAGAACAACATGCAATATGACCACATCTTTGATGAATACCTATGTTACATCGCCAGCTGAGAATGTAGACTTCACTGGAATGAATTGTGTAACCTTTGTCAATCTATCCACAATAACCATGATGGAATCATGTTGTCTCACTCTCCTTGACAAAATTGTGATGAAGTCCATGGAAATGACCTCCCATTTCCATTATGGAATCACAATCGATTGTAGTAGTCCACCTGGATGTTCACACTCTGCCTTCAGACGTTGGCAATCGAAACACCTAGCCACAAACTCTACTACATCATTCTTCATATTTGGCCAATAATAAAACTTCTTTACTACAGTCAATGTCTTTTGATAACCTAGGTGATCTGAATATGGTTTCGCATGAAACTCTCTCAAGATCACCTTCTTAAGCTCATTGTTATTTGGCACGTATATCCTGTCTCTGAATCTAACCTATCCATCTGTTGTGAGGAAATAGTCCACATCTTGTGCACTTGCACCTGTACCACTATCTATACTGCTACATGTACCTGTACCACCACATGTACCTATACTTGTACTACTACCTGTACCTATACCACCACATGTACTTGTACATGTACTATGTTGCAACCTATGCATAATCTCCATATTCTTGACACCCTACTGACTTGCCTGCGAGATCCTATCATGTAAGTTTGTCCCATAGGAGCTCATAACTGCTAAGTGATTTACCTGTAGCTGCCTACTAAGAGTATATGCCACCTTATTCTCTTTACCTTTGATATATATGAACTCAAAATTGAACACGTTGATCATAGCCAATCACCGAGCCTGCCTTCCATTCGGATTCTGTTGGTCAAATAGATACTGCAAACCACTGTGATCACTCATCAACACAAACCTCATCCCTAGAAGATAGTGCCTCCACATATTCAATGCATGTATGATTATTTCCAAATCAAGATCACATGTGGTGTAGTTATGTTCAATCTCATTCAGTTTTTGTGACTTGTAGCATACCACTTGCCCATCCTGCATAAGGACCCCACCTAGTCCTCTCTTGCAAGCATCTGTGCATACTACAAACTCCTTGTCTGGATTTGCAATATTTAACATTTGAGCTACTCAAAACTAGCCTCAACACTCCTCTGTCCATTCAATGATGTGATAGGATAAGAAATCTATGAGAAGTTCCTGATGAACCTCCTGTAATAGCTTGCCAACCCCATGAAAGATCTCTCCTCATCTACATTCCTAGGAGCTACCCACTCCATGATGACCCTTATCTTTTCTAGATATACTGTAATGCCCTCCTTGGATACAACATGCCCCAAGTAATGTACCTCAGTATGAAATAAACTGCACTTGTGGAGCTTAGCATACAATTAATGCTCTCTCAACAACCTCAACACTATTGCTAGATGCTCGGCATGCTCTTCCTCATTTTTAGAATATACCAATATGTCATCAATGAACACAATAACAAACTTATCCAAATATGGACAACACACTATTCATCAAACACATAAAAATAGTTGGATCATTAGTCAAACCAAATGGAACTACAACAAACTCATAATGCCCATACCTGGTCCAGAAGGTTGTCTTGTAAATGTCCTCATCTTTGATGCATACCTGATGATATCCAAATCTCAAATCAATCTTCGAGAACACTGATGTTCCCTTCAATTCATTGAACAATTCATTGATCCTCGGTAATGGATACCTGTTCTTGATGGTCACTTTGTTAAACTGCCTGTAGTGAATGCATAATCTGAGAGTACTGTATTTCTTCTTCACAAACAATATCAGCGCTCTCCATGGTGGTACACTTTTCCTAATGTATCCCTTGTCTAACATTTCCTTCAACTGCGACTTCAACTCTACCAACTCAAGTGTGCTCATCCCGTAAGGTGCTTTTGATGTGGGAGCTGCCCCTGACACTAACTCTATAGAAAATTATACCTCCCTGTGAGGTGGAAACTCTGAAATATCCTCAGGAAATACATCCTGGAACTGTTGTAGAATTGGGTACCTACTCAAAACATCTACATCCTCAACTTCCTTAATTTTGTCACTAGAAATGTGCATTGCAAATAACACACGCCCTTCTTATGCATCTATGTTTTTCATGCATAATTTTTACCATCCTAACTGATGTGGTTTTCTTATTTCCCTATAAGACTCTTGGTTCCCCATTGTCATCCAAGCACTCAATGGCCTTTTCATAGCAATCCACCTTGGTTCTATGAAGATACTATCAATCCACGCCCAACAACATATTGTATGATCCCAACGATAATACATTCAAATGTGTTGTGGTAGGCATGCCATTCAAATCAAATACACAAGCTCTCACCCAATGATGAACTTGCTTCTTTGTACCTATAGCCAACCTCACTAACCAATATTCAGCATGCAATTCCTTACTCAAACCACACTTATTCACCAATTCAGGACTAACATAGTTACAATTAGATCCAGGGTCAATCAAAATAGAAATAACTTGATCACAAAGCTTACCATCCATCTCAATGATAGATGCCTGATGGTGTACCTATTTATTATCCAATGTTGCATAAATATGAGGAATGTTCTGACCAACATCCCCAACAGTCTATGTGTCTTGTTCACTCTATATTGGAGGACTACCATCCTGATTTTGCGAACAATCTCTCTTGCGATGATCCTTGCCATAAGTCCAACACTCTATAGGCTTCCAACTTGCATCCTTATTTCATTATTTCGATCGAAATCCCTATACTCTATCTGACACATTGAAATTCTTAGATGGCGCTACATTTACATGGACCCTAAGGTATCGCTCACTTTTTGTCCCATTTTCCTTTATTATTTGCATTAGCTCTCTAGTCTGGCTTTGTCTCATATCTGCACTTCGATTGCTCATAGAAATGCCTTAGCTTTCAGATGGTCTCCTCCAATGATCTAGGCTCATCGAACTCAGACTTGTCTTTTAATGGAACCAATAATCCACTAATGCACCTATGAATCTTGGCCTTTGTTATGAAACCAGCTCAAGAAAAGATAGAAAAGATAGATCAACGCCTTAGAATTTAGCCTCTTCGAGGGGGAAACCTCCTTTACATTACATAAATGAACAATTCTTTGATGATTCCAAAGGACAAAACCTTCGCTTTCTATATATAGGATTCTAAGGAGTCAATATACCCAGCCAACCAACAATAATAATATAAAGCACAAAAAATAACAATAGAGGATTCTATGGGGCACAGTAATAACAATATGGGGGCAATAGGAGCACAACAATATTAATAAGGGGTACAACTACAATAGTAATGGGGTAATCACTAGTATTATAAGGACCCAACATGCCCCTCTCCTTCAAAAAAGTGGTGTCCTCAACGCTTGAGTAGTTCTGGATACTTCTGTATAAAATTCTCATCCTCCCATGTGGGATCCTCAGCGGATAAGTTCTTCCACTTGATAAGATACTCCGAAATTGATCGATTTCATAGTTCTTGAAAATTAAAATCTATTGTACCCAAGGATTGTAGCCATTGGACTCCTAGAACAACATCAGCACCTCCCATTGGAATGGAAAGCATTGGGCTAGTCAGTACATATTCTCCCATGGATAGCTTGATATTATGGCACTTTCCAGAGAAATTTATTGTTCCTCCATTTGCAATCATCACTTGACACTCTGGTGCTGGATATAGGAAGCAATTCAATTCTTTTGCTACCTTACAATGAATAAAATTGTGGGTGCTTCCTGAATCAATCAACACTATTACCTTTTGCTTCTTGATTTGTCCTTCTATCTTGATGGTTTGAGGAGTGGTAATATCCACAAATGCATTACAAGATATGGTCGGATTCATTTTTTCTTCATCTAGGCTTTGTTCCTGGAGTATATCCTCTTCTTTTGACCTTTCTTGCTCCTTTTCTTCTTCCTCTTCATAATCTATGTAGAATAATTTCTTCCTAGCACACTTATGACCTTTAGTGTATTTGTTATCACAACTGTAACAAAGCCCTTTTTCTCTTTTTCCTTCCAATTGTTGTGGTGTCAACCTTATAGGTTGTGGAAGACTAGGGGCAACAACACTTCTGTATTTATAGTTGTGAGTGGTATGCTTCTTGGTTTCCATAATTTTGCTTTCCATTTTTCTTGCTAACCTGAATGCCTTCTCTAATGAATCAGGTTCCCAAAGGCGAACATCATGTTGGATATTATCCTTTAAAGACCCTATGAACACATCAATCCTATGCTCCTCTGAAATATCTTTTACCCGTATGTTCAATTTTTGGAACTCCTAAATGTGCTCCATTATTGAACCCTTTTGTTTGAGACTTATCAATTGGCTAAAAAAAGTGTTGCTTTTTGTATCCTCATAATGTGCTATCAATTCTTCCTTAAAAATTGCCCAAGTGATAAATTGTTTACGAGAGCATTTCCATTGATACCATACAAATTGATTTGGTTCCAAATATAAAGTTGCAATATGTACCTTTTGTGTGTTTTGCACATTATTGAGATCAAAAAATTGCTTCATTTGTAATATCCATGTTGCGGGATCCTTGCCATCAAACTTCCTCGTATCAATTTTTGGAATATGGTGGGTCTTCAATCCAACATTAGAGTCTATGGAATCATGATTAACATTTCTTTTGTTCTCATCATGAGTTTTCTTTAATACCCTTTCCCCATTAGTGACCCTTTCTTGTAGCAACTTATTCATATTTATCTTCAATTCTTCCATCCATGTCTTCAAATCTATCTTCAAATCGTCCATATTAGCTTCCACATCATTCATCTTAGCTTCTACACCTTTATTTAAACAATCCATATTAGATTCTCTTCCTTTTTGTTGAAGTGACACTTGTTGCACTTGGTCTCGTAATTTTGATATATCATGTTGCAATTCTTCCTCTTCTTCATGAGTCATGCTAGAGCTTTCAGGTCGCTTACTAGGTGTTTCCATTTTCTTTCTTCGGGACATCAATTACTGATAATAATGCTTTGCTATGCCCTTTGAATTCCTTCAAAATAATTTTTCAAACCAATCTTAAGCAAACATTTAAAAAAATATACACACCTTTTTTCACTTTGTAGGAGTTCGATACTGCCTCTGATGTATCTTTGTAATTTCAGATCATCTAGTTCTGAAATTGCAACCTGCGGTAGCCCTTTGTGTCCTCTTTTGAATGCCACTAGTCTGACCCCAATTGGATTCTCCAATGAAGAGTTATGCCAAATCATCCACAGTGACCTGATTATAGACTAATTCAGTAGAGTGAACTTGTACGACGTGCCATGTATCCTTGTTTTGACCTTTGGCTCTGAAAAATATATACAAGAAATGACAATCCGCCCTCTTTCTATACCTTCTTACGAAATTTGAATCTGATTCTTAGAGAGAAAGTTATGACGATTTTCCCTAGGTCACCTGTTTTGAATGTAATTTAGGATTCTGCAAAAGGACCAACTTCCTCAGTTCATATCTCTGAAAATATAACGCAAAAAGAAGTGAAATTAGGACCTAAGATTTAGTGCGATGTCTTCTCAAATGGGTTTTTTTCTAGCTTCTGAAACGACACAGAAAAAAAGTTATAGCGAAAATGCCACAATGACCTATTTGGAGCAACGAAGCCCTAGAATCCAAAGCTCTGATACCAAATGTGATGAAACCAGCTCAAGAAAAGATAGAAAAGATAGATCAACGCCTTAGAATTTAGCCTCTTCGAGGGGGCAACCTCCTTTACATTGCATAAATGAACAATTCTTCGATGATTCAAATGACAAAACCTCCTTTCTATATATAGGAGTCTAAGGAGTCACAATATAACCCAGCTGACCTAACAATAATATATAAAGCCACAAAAATAACAATAGAAGGATTCTATGGGGCACAGTAATAACAATATGGGGACAATAGGGGCACAACGATATTAATAAGGGGTACAACTACAATAGTAATGGGGTAATCACTAGTATTATAGGGACCCAACAAAGAACCATAGTTAAGTATCCCACTCACTCTCTCTTGTGCATAATGTAGTAGAAAAAATGTAAAGGTTACGAGAAAGTTGGTTTATAAGCGAAAGGTGGCCAGTTAACTTGGCCACCTTCAATTAGTCAACAAAGACAAAACAATTTGTCCTCTCACATGTGGTAGTAGTCAACTCAAAAACAGAAAGGAGAAGGACAAAAGTAGTTAAGGCTATGGAAGCATCAAGTGGGATTTGATTACATGGAAGTGGGGAATGATGAGGTGGTAGTGGGGAACAATGGTCCAAAAATTGAAACTGTACCTCGGCTGCTAGCACACCACATCAACCCAAATGACCATAAGAGGAAATAATCGTCGTCCCCATGCATTCATGCATTCATTTCCTCGAGGCTCACTCTCACAAGTCGCTCTCATACCCAGGCAACCAACAACAATGAAGACACCATCATTTTTCTACTTAGGAATTCCATAGGATTGCACAGGAAATCCTACAGGATTGCATAGGAAATCCTACAGGATTGCATAGGAAATCCTATAGGACTGCACACAGGATTCTTATAAGATACATAGAGACAATCTATAGGATAGGTCGAGAGGAGTTTCAGAGGGGAAAACACGGGGGTTGGCCACAGCAAACACTATGAAGAGGTAGGCTCTGTAATTACATCCCTCTTTCCAAGTAAATTGAACAAAAAAAATCCTCTAGTTTGAATGAATTTGGCAACTATGCAAGAGAATTGTCCACATAATCATCTCAGTCTTTACTTTTGCATTTGAAAATTGTATCAACCATCTCATCTCCTCAAATCTCACCAACCAACATGATAGGAGGGTTTAATAGAAGGGAGCCCATTAACACTATGAGAATCTAACAACACCCCCAGGTACTAGAAATCTTCACAAGGCATAATTGGATGGGGTTTTTCGAAAAATTAAGGGGGCATGATGATGAGGTGGCCTGAGATTTTGCTCTCTCCCTCATTCCACTTACCAGAGTCCATGCCACTATTGTGGTAAGAGGCCTTTCCATAGAGCTCACCCCTAAACTCATCGGCAAAGTTACCACACTTCCCCTAGGAGTACCATGGAGGAAGGAAGACAAAGGAGATAGTCAAATTTCCAAAAGGAAATTCTTTTTAGAAGGTGAGGAACCCATTGAGGAAAAAAATGGAGTAAGGAGAGAAAGTATGCCATATCCTTGGAATGGGGTGAGCTACCAACTTATCAAATACATATCATGTCAAGGTAGGTATAGTGTGGTCTATGGCTATCATTTTAGGCTTCTTGAAGAGTTGAGATTTGGAGCAGAAACACCCCTCACCATAGGCTCAGCATACCATACTTCCTGCTGCAATCACTGATAAACACAAGCATCAAGGTGCAAGAGGGAAATTCCCAATAGTTCCCTCACCATGGGTTAATTAGAATCCTTATAGAAGATGCCCTCCAAAACCTCATAATTCCTATACAATGGTCAATTTTCAAAGACATGCAGGCAAAGGAAGACATCAAAGCTCTCATATATGATGTTAGTCCTAGTGTCAGTGGAAAGGATAAGGAAGAGACTGAAGTAGAGAAGGAAGAAAAAGAAGAAGAAGAAGAAGATGAAGATGAGATGGATGAAGAAGAAAATGAGGAAGATGAAGAAGAAGAGGAGAAAGAGAAGGAGGATGATGAAGAAACAAAGGAGGATGTTAAGGAGGAAACTGATAAATAAGATGAGGATATACAAGAGGAAGAAGAAATGAAAGACATAGGTGAAGAAAGCAATGGGAAAGAGGGGGCAGAAGACAAGGAGGAGTCACTTACGGTGTCTCCAGAACCCATTGAGAGAGAGCCAACAACTGCCCTCACTACTCTTAGCACCCCCATCAAACAAAAAGGAAAAACACAGAGGCAGAACCCCTTATATTTCAGGACAAGGAAAAGCACAAGAATAAGGTAGGGGAAACCCCAAACACCAACCAAAATTCCCATTGTGATTGAGGACTCACCTAAACAAAAGGAGAAAATTCCTTCTCCTAAGTCTCCTATCACCTATGTGAGACAACCTATGACTAGAGCTACCTCCTCCAAGGGAAAAGAAATCCTACAGGATACACAACAGAATATACAGGAAGCAAAAGCAGTCCTATAGGATACTCTGCTGAACCTATAGGAGACACAAAAATTGGAGAAGGAGGTAATCCAATAGCAAGAAACTAAAGAAGAGGACCCATAGTCAAAAGAACGTGGGCCCCAACCTAACCTTGACTCCTACTACAGGTTTATTGAAGGAGGCAGGGTCATTCCTAAAAAAATTGCTATTCCACTGTTTTTTGAGCTTGAGAAGGAGAGAGCCAGAACTCACTGATGGATGCAGATCGCCAAATCCAAGGGGTTTGAAGACATTGGTCACATGGAGGAGAAGCTCAAGGAGATGGGCAAAGATCTAAGTAGCTTGAGAGACAAAGAGGCCATAATGAAAAATCAACTAAAAACAAAAAATGCATGGTTGAGAGGACAACTGCAAGAAAGAGAGAATGAATTGGCATGTATGGTCAGTCTCTCTTTGGAAGCAATCCAATGTAGGATGCTAGCTAAATCATATGCCCTATACCTCAAGGAATAGTGGTTTCAGTTCCAAATCAAGACCCTAACATAGAGAGGCACCATGCCATTTCAGGACTACAGGCAGTTCATTGATCTTTATGATCAGAGCACACTAGAAGATAGGGCCAAGATGTCTGAGTTATTTTCACAACATGACCTTAACAGTCATGAATGTATGGGACCCTAATGCCAATCTAGGAGATTTACAATTGATGGCTTTGGAAACATGGATGAACCATGAGGAATCAAGGGCTACAGAGATGAAGAAGATATTGGCAAGAGAGAAAAATGAACCTCTTATGATCATAGCTGAGCAGTTAGATCCCATGGCCCTCATCAGTACCCACAATTTGATTGCAAATGATTCTCAGCTTGCACTTAGATATCTTGCTGCCCAAGAGCAAGAAATTTCACATTTTTAAGACAAGTTTAGGCTGTTACGGGGTGATAGCATACATGCTTGCCTCAGGAGATGGAACACATTGCCATACAACTTAAAGATAAGAGAGTACCACTCTCCTCAAAGATTGAGAGAAGCACTAAGCAGGACACCCATGTACAAGAAATCTATGCAAAGGCTGAAAGTTAATTGGATTGGCCTAAAACTTGGTCCACCACTACTCTTAGGAATGGTAGAAGGAAGGAATGAAACAAAAGAAAAGAGGTAGTGAGAGGAGGTATAAAGGAAACCAAGATTCTATGAACAAGAAGAGGAAACCATATCAGAGGCATGGGATGTCAAGGAGGCCACTAGAGCTATGAAGGATATGGGTATTGATTGAGTTCCTCAAAGGATGAGCAACACTTTCAGTAAGGGGTGATGATGAGCCTCATAATTGGGTAATTTTATGGGCCTTAATTCACCTCCTATCTTAGTAAAACCAACTTTTCTCACAACTTATTACCTGTTTTTTATTATATTTTGTTTATGAGATGAGTTAGAGTTAGATATTATGCCTAGTGGACTAATATGCATTGAATGTAGGATTTAAGGAGAAAATCAAGGAATTTTGGCAAATACGAAGGTTAAAACTCGAATGGGACAAGTGGGAGGGATTGTAGGAGGTAAATACTCCTCATTTACTTCTCCCCCATTCAAATATTCCTCCATCCACCACACTAGCTCGAAGTGCAAGCAGCCAAGCCATGAGGATTAGAAGGCAGTCGAGCAAGTGAGAGACAAAGAGCTAGTTTATCTCACGTTTGGGAGCCAAGCCTCCCTAATTTTAAGGAATTCATTGGGGATTTCAGTTGTATAAGTAGAGAGGCCTAGAGCCTGATTAGGATTTGAATTTTTGTTGTAAAACTCTAAGCTATTTTCGAGCTCTAGACTTGTGAAAGTTTATTGATGTAATTTTTTGTTTTGGTAATAGGAATGAGTTTTGTTTTGAGCTAGAGTTGAGTTAACTCAAAGGGCTGAAGCTCTTAGGTTAGGGCCCAACCCTAGCAGCCAAGATTCCTCTTTCTTTTCTCTTTATGTTTAGATTAGTCTCATAACTTCATTGTTAAGTTTCCTTTAGATGTATTTTCATTGCAAGTAGTGTAGATTGGATTGGTTGTTTATTAGTTTGCTTCCATTTGTACCTTAATTCAGTAGTAGGTTAGCAGGGATAAAAGGAGTACCACAAGGCTATCAGTAGGTGTCTTAGCCTCATTTCCTCCCTTTGGGATCATAATTTTAGTAAGGGACCCTTATTCAGTCCCAAAAACACAGATTTTTATCTCTTGCATGAGCTTTAGAGTTTACTGTATTTAAGTTAGCATTTGATCAATTTTGAAAAGTAGGATTTCATTTCCATCTCTTCTATCTTCATTCGTGCAGTAGATCTCATCCATGATTTCATTCCTTTTAGCAACTTTCCTCATGCATAATGTAGGCAGTTACTTCATTAATTATGCTTTTCTAGCTTATGAGAATGCTTCTTGTTTACATAGCTTTTTGGGAATTATACATGTTTTATGTAGAGTAGGTGCTTCAGGAGTAGACAATGACTTCATAGCCAACAACCACCTTCCACTTCATCCAATATAGTCATTCCTTGTTTTCACCATTGCCTTCACTAGTTCTCATGATTTTACATAGAAATTCTTCCAAGCACATTGAGTGAATCCAACCATCCTCTATCTTTGTTGTTGACTTCTAAGTGATCCTAGACCTTTACTCACTTCATTCCATCCATCTGCCACCTTCCCTAAGCCTTACATCACCTCCAACACCTTCCATTTTGCTCTCGGCTATATCCTGTAGGTTTACAAGGAATCCTATAGGTTTCTAGTACATCCTATAGGTTTTCCTGAAATGACCTGTTTTGAGGCTGAATTGAGGGAAACCTATAGGAAGTCACCAAAGGTCTCCCAAGGGTCTCCCATACCATCCAACCATATCCTAACCCTTCCAACCATCCTCCAACATCCCTACTTCACCTGCCACATCACCAAAAGAAATTAGTTTGCATACTTGATTTTGCATGAAAAGGCAAAAAGACAAAAATAGATTTATTTCAATCCCTTTACTTGCACATTAGTGATATTTGATGCTTCTTACTTCCATGCTTAAATAGTAGCATTTTGTTCATGTTAATTTTACATTATTGCAAAGCATAAATTCTTGGCAGTTAATTAGGAAATGGTGTGATTTAGCATTGAATTTCGGTCTTTTTAATTATTTCAGTAGAATAGCTCTCCCTTAGAGTAGATTTCCCTTTCTTCCATAAGGAAACCAAGCTTCTTCTAACTCCATAGAAGTTTGGCTTGAAAACCCCAGTGGTCTCTCACCAGCTGAATCATGACAAAAGGCAAAACCATCACTCTTACTTGTGTATATAGCACTATCACCTCCAAGTTTGTATGAACCTTGGGTTGATAAAGTAAAGTTGGTAGCCCAGGAGTTGTAGCATTCTTGCTGCAATACTAGTGCTCATCACCCTAGGCCACAATCTGACCTCTTTCATGACTCTGCTGACCTCCTGTATGTTCCCATTATCTCCACCCCTGACTCTCAGGCACTTAGAGCTTCGATGCTCGCTTTGTGCTTCCATGATGAACATCCTCTCCATGAACATTAGGAGTTTGGGAAACCACTCCAAATAGATGGGTATCGAGCACATTATTTAGGATACTCATCCATTTATTATTCTCATATAGGAAACTTGTGTTGACTCTACTCGAACCATTTTATATTTTAGGCAGATTTTCCCAATGTGGCACATTGTTGTTGTTGGATCATCTAGTAGTTCCACTGGCCTAATCTCTCTCTGGGATCTCGGTCATGCACACTTTCAAGCTTATAGTCTTTTTGTGGGTACTCTACTATCTGGACGCATTCAGGGCATCTCTAGTTGCATACATATCCTTAACATGTATGCACCATGCCAGGATCATTCGACATTCGGGGAGAGAATCAAACTATGCAATATTATGAAGATTAAAGGACTCATTCTGGCTGGAGATCTAACTGCCACGCTCATGGTGTGGCAATATTAGGGTGATCACAGTAGAAATGATCCTCTGGATTATAGGCTCTATAATATATTTGCTAAGAGCCATCTGGTTGACATTTGTCCCATCCCTCTCGCTCCGACATGGAACAAGAAATAGACTAGGGAAGCACATGTAGGGAAATGACTCAATAGATTCCTAGTTCAAGAGGATCTGACTGAAAGGTTGGTCTATCTGAATTCGTAAATATACATGACATATATCTCAGATCACACTCTTATTATACTCAGCTGGAGGATGGAGAATGTTTGAAAGGGGATCCCTTTTAAATTTAACAAATTATGGCTTGTTGATTCTTAATATAATGACCTGGTACACACTTTTTGGTCTAAAATGTCAATATTTGTGAATAATCGATAATGAGATCTCAAGTATATAATCTCAATATAATAAAATCAATAACAAGAACTTGGGAGAGGACAAAAAAACAACAGATGATTGCAAAGTTAAAGGACATGACTCGAAACATTTCCGAATTTTGGAAGACATTATAGAACAAAACCCTAACTTTGCAGATCTGGACCGTCTGAGATTGTTGGAAGAAAGGAAAAATGAGATCTTGAATATACGGAAATTAGTTGGAGACTCAAGAGCAGAGCTACTTAGCTTCAGGAAGGAGACCAGAATATGAATTTCTTTCATAAGCATCGAAAACATTGTAATGAAATATCGCATATCAAAACATTAGAGGGTCATATAAAGAACACTACTCAGGATATACAAATTGAAGATGTAAGCTTTTTTGAGCATTTCTATCAGGGTTGGGAGGATTTTGAATTCAAAAATCAATCCTGGGCACTAAACTAGTACCCAAGTATGTTTGACAACATTGCCAATGATGAACTATCCAATCCTGTCACCTTGGAGTAAATCACATAGACTCTGGGATCCTTTGTAAAAGATAAAAAGCCAGGTCCAGAGGGATGGACCGTCGAATTCTTCATACATTTCTTTGATTTGTTGGGTAAATTCCTTCTGATTGTGGAGGAAACTAGAATCAGAGGAAATATTTCGGGAGCCACCAACTTGACTTTTCTAGCTCTCATCCCGAGGAAATCCTCCCGAAAAACTTCTAGGAATACAAACCTATATCCCTCTACAACATTCTATACAAACTCATATCAAATGTTATTTCCAAGCGTACTAAATTGGTCTTATCATCACACATCTCTAGAGAGCAATTTAGTTTTTAAATAATCATCAAATTCATGATGTGATTGCAGTGGGACAAGAGTCCATCCATACTATTTTCACTTGTAAGAAGGAGGCCATGGTAATGAAATTGACCTTCACGGGGCATTTGATAGTGTTGATTGGTATTTTATTAGGCTTATTCTACACAAGGTTGGCCTCGGGAAGAAAAATGTGGAGTGGATCATCGCCTGCATCACTACGATGTGTTTTCCAATGCTTATCAATGGACTTCCCTCACATTTTTTCAAAGTGGGTCATGGCCTCATACATGGATGCTCCCTCTCCCCTCTTATTTTCTTAGTTGTCATGGATGGTATTAGTCTTAAAATCAAAGAAGCTCATTCCTGTAGTATTTTTCATGGACTTCAAATTACTAGTTTAGTCAATATCACACACTTGTTCTTTGTAGGTGATATATTAACTTTTGGTATTATCTCTAGAGCACAATGGTCTGTATTGCACTACATTTTCACCTGATATGGTGCAACTTCTGCGCTCCAAACAAATGGAAGCAAATCAAATCTATATTTATCTATTGGTGATAGTTCAAATATAGATTACATTATAGGTAAATTCGGAGTAGCGAAAGCACCTTTAAAGGATGGCATATCCTACCTGAGATACAAAATAAAACCCTGCAACTACAAAATCATGGATTGGCTTTCATTGGTAGATAAATATAAACATAATCTCTCCAACTGGAGTCACATTTTTGGGAGGTAGATTCATTCTGGTGTAGATGACACTTCAAAAGATTAATGTATTTTGGGCACACCTCTTTAGGATTCCTAGAACTATTTTCAACAAAATTACATCTATAATGACCATCTTTCTATGGAGCAAATTTGGGACTCCTTCAAGGATGCATCTTTGCAAATGGTCCAATTTAGCTATACCAAAGGAATTTGGAGGATGGGGACTCCTAGACAATTATAACTTTGGAAATGCTTTGCTCATAAAATCATTGTCAAGAGCTGTTAATGGTAGTGGAATATGGCAAGACATCATACACACTAAATATTTGAGACATATAAATATGGAAGAATTATTCAGGAATAATACCACATTCATAAACAATGGGTCCATAATCAAGAGGAACCAGTTGAATATTATTCCATGGTGGTGCATGAGGGTGGAGTGGGAATTTGGAGACTGTTGGGTGCCGTTTTAAGCATATCTTTCCCAATTTTTGATCATTTTATCTCTTTAAACCTATGAACTTTATGTCACAATGCCACTTTCCCTGGTTATAAGAGCAATATTTTCTTCAACATATTATTTTTCCATTTTCTGTTAAATATCGAATGAAGTGATATCTTTTTGGGCTGACTAATAAAGGTGATTATGGAAGAGGTTTTTTGGTCATTTTTCTTTCAGGTTTTTCCCATATACTACAGACTAAGGGATGAACAACTACTGTTATTACACTCCAAAGATTTTCTGTTATATTCTAGAGTTTTTTTGTTACACCTCAAAGTTGTTGTTGCACCATGAGGATGATGTTACATTGCAACTGCCAAGGACCAGGGTTGCTATCTTAAAAGACAGTTGTTGATAATCATGAAATTATCTATGGGCGGTTAAAGGATCTGAGCGGTTATGATTGTAGAAGATGGCGTAACTTTGATAGATCTTTTATTTGGAAATTGTTTGTAACGATTTCTATTTTACTCTTAATATTGATTAGCATGAGAATCTTGAGATTCTCATGACTGATATGTTCCCTAATTTTTGGGGCTTGTAAAACTTTATAAAAACTGTTTGATCCCATAAAAGGGGACGACAACACAGGAACGATATCGGCAATTTAATATTGTAACTTTCAGTCATTTCTAATACAGAACACATCTGGTGATGTTTACACATATCTCATGTTGAGTTTTAACTAGTTTTCATTATATCCCTGCACCGTGCTAGAGAGGAAGGACCCTCCTCTTTAGCAGGGATTGCAGCAGTAGTAGATTAATTTCTTCTCCTTCTTTTAAGTGTGGATTTATTATTGGTGTTGTATAAATTGTAGCACTGATGCTCTTTTGTTTTCAGATTCATTATATGTTGTTACACAAAATTGGCTATAACTACAATATTTAATCAGCTGATACACTTACATTAATAATGTGTGGTGTGCTTGTTCTATGAGAAAAAAATGAACTGTGATGAGTGGGTTTCATTCCTATAAAATGTTTTTTTTTTTAATTTCTGTATGAGTTCTTTAAGTTATACAATTGTGTTCAATAACATTTCTTTCATTTATTTCCCTAGTTGTTATGTATTGGCACAGATAGTACATACACCTTTGAAATAAAAAGGCTCACCCTTGTTGAAAATTAAATGATTTCGGTTCAGTCAAATTAAAAAGTGATTAAACTATCTGAACATTTTGGCACTGTTGCAGGGGAAGGTTGTAGTGATACAGGAAACCAACACTTTTCTTTTGAGTTTTTTTCATGTACCTAATTTCGCAGGTGCTGTGCAGTAAGACGAGAGGTAAGAACCTACGCATCACTCTAATATACTTGAGTGGGCTCACCGCTATAATAATTAGGATAGTTAGGGTGTGGTAGTGAGTTTTTTATTTTATTCTATTTGTTTTTCACATTGTGTCTCTAATTTTGCAAGTATTGGGTGATAAGACGAGAGGTAAGAACCTGTGCATCACTCTAGCATACTTGAGTTTACTCACCCCTACAATAGTTAGGACACTTGGAGAGTGAAAATAATTATACATTGGGTCCATGTATAGGATGTATGAGTGGAAAAGAAGAAACTCTTAGAGATAACAATAAAACTACGGGAAAGAGGGGTTGACCTAAGAATAAGAAAAATATTGGTCAAGGGAGGACTACATACATTCAAGAATTGATCTCAAAAGCAGAGAAGGAACAATCAACATCACATAGAGATGTAAGAAAAATATGACCTCAAAAATCTACTACATCTGTATCAAAATCAAGAACCTTTGGTTCCTTTGTTCTAGGACCCTATCCTCCTTAAATCAGTCTACAATCTCCCAATACTACAATTAAGGAACAACAAGGTGAGACTAGTACTAAAGACTTTGGATTAGAAGGACAAGTGGAAAACAGTGGGAATTCCCAGGAGTCGGAATGAGAACGACATTATTTCACTTTCCAATACCCTGATTTAGGAAGTGCAGTAAAACAACCATCCCTTGAACACTCTGAGCAATCATCACAAGAATCTTTATCCATGGATGATCAATCCAATGGATAATAACAATAAGACATATGACACTATTACCACCTTTGAATTTCCAATAGCTGACATAAGGGGAGAAGCTCCCATGAAAAATATCCCTTGATCGGTTCATCCATATTTTCAAGGATTAACTGTATAAGATCCTCACACTTTTCTGTTTGCATTGATGTTATGTGCAGAAGTTATGATTACACTTCAGATGCTCAGAATTAAAATTGTTTCCTGCAACCCTGAAAGGTGCATCATTGAGATGGTTTATGGGACTTGGACCTGCCACTATTTGCACATGGGGAGACATGAAAAATACATTCTTGGGAAAATTCAAAGATTTTTGTTGGACCAAAAACTTGAAGGAGGAGTTGTTCAGAATTACTCAAAAAGAGGATGAGAGCTTAGGAGATTTTGTGGAATGCTTTCATTATAACTTACAAAGGTCTAAGCATAGTGATTTGGATCCTGAAATTTTGAAGACAATATGTATTTAAGGGATGAGAGACGATTGGCTTGATATTCTGAATCCATTAGGAAAAGAGGACATATCTCATAAACCATATGAAGAAATTATGAAGCTTTTCTTAAGGTGTTCATGGGGATCATCACGAGGAAGAAGCATGACACAGGATACTTTTGTCAAAATACAGAAATCAACAAATGGAAGTGTAACTAGAGCTGAGATTGGAAATCCATTTGAAAATCTTAAGGCTGATCTTCTCAGTACTTTATCTTCTCAATTGACGATGGCACAAGTAAATAAAGCACATGATGAATTTGAAAAGGCTATGGCCATATTCTCCCCAAAGTGTAAAGAAAAACACTCCTTGAAACACTGTAGAGTCAACAAAATTAATTTGTGCAACATTTGTGACTTGGAGCATTCTACGGGACATTGCCTAGAGCTTCTGAGGCTAAACGAAATACTCAAGGAATCAAGCGAGGAAGTTCAGTCTTCTTACTTCATTGGATCAACGAAACCTTGGCAACAGAGACCACTAGGTATGTTCCATTATTTTTCTTCTAATTCATGGAATAATGTGTATAACACTCAACAGTTTCCATGGTAGTACCGTGCTCTTCCTCCAACTCAGTTCCCCTCACCATGGAGCCAGTGGCCTCCTTCTCCCTCCTTCCCATATCCCCCATCTCAGTGATACCCTTGGCCTCAAAACTCGAAAGAAAACCCTCCTGTGTTACCAATGCAACAACAATTACAAAATCCATGAGTACATCAAATATTTAGTTCCATTTTGAAAATGATATATTGCAGGAAAAGCAAAATCCAAAATCTAAAGTTAGATAAAATATTTTTCTTTCATTTTTAATAATAGCTTTATATTTCTTATTAGTTAAGATAGTTCCAAATAATTTTTTCTTTTCTTATTATTCAATTTTTTTTAAAATAAATTAACTTTTCCTTTCCGTTTCCATAATATTAAAATATAATAAAAATAAACCAAACACTATCGGTGCAAAAGTTTGGAATGATAAGTTCAAGATAAAAAAAACTATACGCTCTTCCAATGATTAAGGTATAGGATATTATATATAAGATTCTCTTAAATTCTTCATGAGGATATTATATTTAAGTTTCTCTTAAATTCTCCACCAATTAGGTTGCAAGTGAGACCAAATACATGTTTGGATAAAACCATACATTGGAAGAAAGGTAAAATTAAAAGCCCAAAAGTACATAAAATAATGTTCTCCCATTTTTAATAAAAAGTTTTGTTTTCCTTATGAGTCATCATAGTTGAAAATCCAATAATTGTTTTGGTCCTAATTAATAATTTTTTTGGGGTAATAATTAACTTTCAAGAATAAATTAATTTTGCCTACCAAAATATAACAAAATTAAAACAAACCCTATCATTGCATACAAAAGCTTAGCATGATGAGTTCTAAGTGCTGTATTGGTTATAAAAAAATACTCTTCTAATGTGATATTAGATTTAATATTCTCCTAAATTCTCCACGACCACGTTGCAACCACAGCCATACACATGTTTGCCCATCACTATCAATAATTAAAAAAACAAAAAATTAAAAATGATTAAGTGATCACATTGCACTATATTCCACATAAATTCTACTATTCATAGCTTCCTCTTTTTAACTAAATGTCTTTTTAACTAAATGTCTAAAGGGTAAATTTAATATTTTACATTAAATTTATTTTAATTTTAATTTATAATTATATATTTTTAATTTAAAGTTTATTTCTATTTTTGTGTAATTTGGCTAAGTCAAAATGTTTTAAAATTATGGCATTACAACATCTTTTTCATACTAGGCATCGAGGTCTAATAAAAAAACAATTAAAATTTTTGGGATCGCTTTTGTATTGGAGGACAAATTTACTTAGTCTTTCCCCCTTTAAATATACAAACCTTCCTTCAATCGAGACATTCCATATTTTCTCCCCCATATTCCCTTCCATAGATTTGCTCCTCCTTGGATCCATAGCTTTGCCCCCATGACCTGATTGAGAATGTACAGGTGTCTCAGACCTAACCCACCTTCTTTTAGGGGTTTGTTGAACCAATTCCATGATAGAAGGGCCCATTTTTTTTCTTGTTCTAGGCCCTTGCCACAAGAACTTTTTGAAAATGTTTATCATCCTTTGGAAAATTGTTTTAGGCGCCGCTTGGCTAGATAATTGGTAAATCAGGATCGATTGAAGCAACGCTCTCACTACTATAACACAACTTGGCATATTTATTGATCCGAAATTCCAAGGATTGGGAAGGAACACATGCAGACCCTCATAAACATGTATATAGCTGGAAATCGCCGGAGGTAAGAGCTCAAATTGCAGAGTGAGAGAAGGAGCTTAATGACAACATAACCAATCAAGATATAGAGACAGAAGAATGGGAAACTATGGTGAAAGATCCAGGGAACACCAGAGGCCGACACACGTTGTTTCGGCAAACAATCTAGCAATACTAGATTATGAAGAACATAGTAGCCCGAGCAATGAATCGATACAAGGAACAAGAGGTACAGGAGGAGGCCCAAACAATGGAGCCTAGCATGAAGGATCTTCATAGAGAAATTGTTGCAGTCCAGATACAAGTGTACTCGCACTGAACAGGATCGAGAAAAGCATACAGGACATGAAGAGGAGTGAAATCCTAGGCTCCATTGCGAAAGCCCCAACCCAAGTGGACTCATCTAAATAGGTATCTAATTAGAATTTTGTTATATGTTTGTTAGCCTTTACTTTTTCTAAGTTGAAATTAATAATAGATAGAACAACTAATGTTGCCTGGATGGCGTTGAAAACTTTATTTAAATTTTGCACAGCATTTAACGCAGATAGGTGGCCAACCAAGTTTCCTACAGGCATGTTGAGGCAATTTTTGTTAAAGACATTATTATGGCCTCAAAATATTAATAAAGAAAGTACTACCAAGCTTACACACAAAAAAAACATATACTATATTCCACATAAATACCATGAGTTTTGATAAATCTAGAGCTCAAAAACTATTGATAAATTATTATTTTTAGTCAAATTGTGAATGGTAAATTAACCATTTTGCCTTAATTTTATTTTATTTTATAATTTATATTTTACATTTTTTTCTTTTTACCATAGTGGGCTAGAGAGCACCTCGGTGCAATTATACCTACTATTTTTGTACCATATTTTCAGCTAGTAGAAACTACTTTCTTTTTCATGTCAAACTACTATGTACTTTATTATAACATCCCAAATTAGTTTTTCACATTGTGATCCAGATAGGTATATTACACCTACTATTTTTGTACTGTATTTTCAGCTAGTAGAAACTACTTTCTTTTTCATGCCAAACTACCATGTACTTTATTATAACATCCCAAATTAGGTTTTCACATTGTGATCCAGATAGGAATATTACGTTCCTCAACACACAAAACCATTTTTACTAGTGGGTAGCAATCTCGGGAATCGGGGTTTAAAACATTCTATAGATAGTTTGAAGAATTTAATGAAATCTTTTGGGCTCCAAAAACTCTTACTTGTGCAAGGCCCCCTAGTGATGTTGTACACTTAGATACCTTTACAACTGTGTAAGAAACAACCCAAATGCGGTATATATACAAAAGTTATTCCCATTGTAATTTGATCTTCTTTTTTCAACCACTATTTAAGACGTTGTCATTTTAGCCCCATTACTCATTGAAAAGGGGCTACACAGATGACCATGATGAGGAAGACCATACAATATTCAAGTTTTAACCCATTTTGAGAGTTGAATGGGTCAAATTTAACCCCTAGTTGACTATCAAGTTGTGTTATAATAAAAGAAACAATCCTTTATATAACGTAATTGAAGATTATAAATGTTGTTAGCATGTGTTATAAGTTATGGTATTTTGGGCATGTAGTATAATCTAGAATATCGAACCATGGTATTGTAACAAATTCTATTTATAGATCTCAACTATAAATGATGGAAAGTCTTCTTACATTTTTTATATATATTTAAGTCATATACTTATTTTTTTAAATTAATAACAATACTAATTTAAATAAAATTATAACTAATTGGACCTAGCTATTTAATTTATATGACTATTTTAGTGATAATTGTTGCCGCGATATCGTAGCGATGTTGTAATGTAATGTTTAAACATTTTGACTAAGTCAAATTACATCAAATAAAAATTTAATTAAATCTAAAAAATAAATTAAATAAAAATATTAATGTAATATAATGTAAACATTTTAATTTGGTCAAAATAAAATGAAAAATAAAAAATAAAAATAACCCTATAAAAATAAAATAAAAATAAAATGGCCCATGGTATTGAAAGCACATGGTATTGACCCATGGTATTGACATGGATAAACTAAACAAATCTAGACCAAGCATTGTGAGGGATCAAATCTCTTAATATGCAAACCTCTTTTAGAATGAAAAGACGTTTGATCCCTCTTGGAGCTTGGTGGATCCCAAGTTAAGATGGATGTAGACAGCTAATAATAAATTTTAAGAATTAATATCCAATTGAATCCATTCAAAACATTTTACCCGAAAATCATCGTTTAATGTTTTTTACAATAAATTTTTGAATATATAAATGAATTCAATTCCTTCAATAACCTAATAACGCTTAAACTTTATAAATTATTCAAAGTGACCATATAAAATAAGTCTATCTTTATATATTACATATATATAAAATACTTTTATTAATTTGACTATTTTAATAACTAACTATAGATTTTAAAATTTTAATAAAACAATATAATTATAAAAAAATAACCATATTACTCTTTTAATAACTATATTATGTATTTAAAAATTTTAGTAAAGAAATATCATTATTAAAATGAATTCAATACCTTCAATAACCCAAATACAAGACGCTTTGAACTTTGCAAATTAGTCCAAGTGATCCTATAAAATAAAGACTATCTTATTTATTATATATAATGGCTTTTCAAAATTTGATATTTTAATAACTAATTATATATTTTAAAATTTTGAATGAAACAATATCAACCATGAATGATTAGAAAGATAAATTTTTAAATACACTATTCATAAATCACCGATGGATAACTTAGTGAAAGCATTTTTCATTTGATCATTTTTAATTTTTTATTATTTGATTTTATCATTAATGAATAAATTGGTAAGTAATGGTAAATGAAATGTTAAAAAATAATGTAAAAGAGAAAACAAACATTTTGGAGAGCACTGGAGTATTGAAGTACTAGAGTATTGGAGCATTGGTGATAGAGCATTTTCATATTTAGGGTGATCGTTGCATCGTTGGAGTCATTAATTACACGTCGAACCAATCCCTCTCTTGATGGACACCAATAGGGAGCCACTTGATGCTAATGTGGACTTCCAAGAGGCATTTATATAAGATACGATTTTTTTTTATCGGACAAGGTATATGTTAGTCCAATTGTAGGTACGCCTCGAATGAAATAGCATTGCATGCTAGTTAGCCTCGTATCCGAGACACATGGGCTTCGACTTCTGAGATTCCGTCAACCCCACTTAGTGCCGCTTCCAGACATAGGAAGGGTTGAAAGCATCATCGCAAACCCATTCAGTCTAACCCTGTGACAAAATTCCTTAGCTTCGGTCATGAAATACTCTAAGAAAGAGTATCAAGCTTGCATAAAAGAGCCTTAGTAGGTAAGTGTATATTCCTGGACCTATCTAAACTCGATATGTAGACCTGGGCTACGAAAGTTTGGGAGCCACTTCTTGGATATGCGTTGAAGATCAACATTCTGATGAACTCATGGTTCAACATCCAATTCCTGCATATGGAGGATGCCAATTTTGTTTGAGAATCCCTTGGGTACGAGGGAGGAGTTTCATGCATCTCCATAAATAGTACATTGGGTTTAGTCCCTTACTAGACACACCCAAAAATGAGATTGTATGGTTCAAATTTCCAGGGTTACCCCTTGAATTCTGAACCATAAGGGATTTGACATATATCGGTAACGTAATAGGGTTTCTCATCTATATTGATCCCAAGGTGTTTGGGGTGATTGCTAAGTGGATGGCCTGGATACTAGTTGAGATCTGTCTCTCTGGTGGCCTTCTAGAAAACCTCGATTGAGCTTGGGGACCTCTTCGACTTCGCAACTTTTGGATTATTGGGGCATCCCCTTTTGTTGCATTCTTGGCCATCATATTGGACACTTGATGAAGCAGTGCATAATAAGGAGAGGAGCTGGTTTGCAACACTCAATGGAACTTTCTCCTCAACAGGACGGCTCCCCTCAGCGTCCATATGCAGAGACTGTGCTCCCCCACAAAGGTACTATGTCATCTCCCTCTTAGATTTATACTTCTACATCCTATTGGATTCCATCCTCTCCCATTTCATCCCAGGTGAATTTGGATGTTAATTCGGGTTCTGATAACCCTCCCTTCCCTCATTCTACTGTCGATCTATCTTATGGGCCTACTACTTTCCCCTCGACCGAAGGGGCCCTAAATCTACCGATTAACACCTCTTTGATCCCTTCAAATTTTCCTCCCAAAATCGATTTACCTTGCTCCCCAATCTAGCCCTAACGATCTCTTCCTACATGCTCCCACTTGAATCTGCAAATTCTTCGCCTCATCTCTAACCTGAAGATCCTTTGTTGACCTCCCCTCATAACTCAATAGGAAGTTACATTGACTTCCTTCTCATTAATCTTGAGTTGGATTTAAATGCACCAACGATTCATAAGGCGGATGCCTCTCGGTCCTCCCCTTACATCAATCCGCATTCTGCTAAAAACATTACTGTTCAAAAATTTCAAAAAAAGGGTAGTCGACATTTCCATGGACACCTTGTGATTAACCTCATCATTGGGTAACTATATGGGCCTTAATTCGTCTCCTAGCTTAGTCAAACCAACTTTTCTCACAACTTATTACATGTTTTTATTATATTTTGTTTATGAGATGAGTTAGAGTTGGATATTATGCCTAGTGGACTAATATGCATCAAATGTAGGATTGAAGGATAAAATCAAGGAATTTTGGCAAATACTAAGGTTAAAACTTGAATGGGACAAGGGGGAGGGATTGTAGGAGGTAAATCCTCCTCATTTACTTCTCCCCCATTCGAATATTCCTCCATCCATCACACTAGCTCGAAGTGCAAGTAGCCAAGCCATGAGGATTAGAAGGTATCTAACTAAGTGAAAGACACAGAGCTAGTTTATCTCGAGTTTGAGAGCTGAGCCTCCCTAATATTAAGGAAGTCATTGGGGACTTCAATTTTATAAGTAGAGAGATCTAGATCCTCATTAGGATTCAATTTTTTGTTGTAGAACTATAAACTATTTCTAGCTCCAGACTTGTGAAAGTTGTATTGATGTAATTTTCTATTTTGGTAATAAGAATGAGTTTTGTTTTGAGCCAACACTGAGTTAAATCAGAGGCCTAAAGCTCTTGGGTTAGGGCCCAACCCTAGAAACCAAGGCTCCTCTTTCTTGTATCTGTATGTTTATATTACTCTCATAGCTTCATTGTTAATTTGACTTTAGATGTATTTTCCTTGCAAGTAGTGTAGATTGGATTGGTTGTTTATTAGTTTGCTTCCATTTGTGCCTTGCTTCAGTAGCAGGTTAGCAGGGATAAAAGGAATACCACAAGGTTGTCAGTAGGTTTCTTGGCCTCATTTCCTCCCTTTGGGATCATGATTTGAGGAAGGGATCCTTATGCAGCCCCAAAAACACAGATTTCTATCTCTTGCATGAGCTTTTGAGTTTACTGTATTTAAGTTAGCATTTGATTAGTTTTACAAAGTAGTATTTCATTTCCATCTCTTCTATCTTCATTCTTGCAATAGATCTCATCCATGTTTTCATTCCTTCAGTGACTTTCCTCATGCATAATGTAGGCAGTTAGTTCATTAATTCTGCGTTTCTAGCTTATGAGAATGCTTCTTGTTTACATAGATTTTTGGGAATTATACAGGTTTTATGCAGAGCAAGTGCTTCAGGAGTAGACAAAGACTTCATAGCCAGCAACCACCTTCCACTTCATCGACTATATTCATTCCTTGTTTTTACCATTGCCTTCACTAGTTTTCATCATTTTACATAGAAATTCTTCTAAGCACATTGAGCGAATCCAACTATCCTCTATCTTTTGTGTTTACTTTTGAGTGATCCTAGACCTTTCCTCACTTCATTCCACTAATCTACCACATTCCCTAAGCCTTCCATCACCTCCAACACCTTCCATTTTTCTCTCGATTGTATCCTATAGGTTTACAAGGAATCATGTAGGTTTCTAGTAAATCTTGTAGGTTTTCCTAAAATGGCTTGTTTTGAGGCTGAATTGAGGGAAAACCTCTAAGAAGTCACCAAAGGTCTCCCAAGGGTCTCCCACACCATCCAACCATATCCTAACCCTTCCAGCCATCCTCCAATATCCTTAATTCACCTGCCACATCACCAAAAGAAATTAGTTTGCATACTTGATTTTGCATGAAAAGGCAAAAAGACAAAAACAGATTTATTTTAGTCCCTTTACTTTCACATTAGTGATGTTTGATGCTTCTTACTTACATGCTTAAATAGTATCATTTGGTTCATGTTAATTTAGCATTATTCCAAAGCGTAGTTTCTTCACAGTTAATTAGGAAATGGTGTGATTTAGCATTGAATTTCGGTATTTTTCATTATTGCAGTAGAATAGCTATCCCTTAGAATAGATTTCCCTTTCTTCCATCAAGAAACCAAGCTTCTTCTGACTCCATAGAATTTTGGCTTCAAAACCCCAGTGGTCTCTCACTAGATGAACCGTGACAAAAGGCAGAACCATCACTCTTACTTTGTATATCGCACTATCACCTCCAAGTTTGTATGAACCTCTAGTTGATAAAGTAAAGCTGGTAGCCCAGGAGTTGCAACATTCTTGCTGCAATACTAGCGCTCATCACTTTTTGGCACCATTGCCAGGGAGGTGTCTGAGTAATATGTGAGTACTGCTTCTTTCTTCTATTTCTTGTCTCTAATATTATGCCATTAGTTTATTTCTACAAAAGTAATTTAGTTGCTTCCTTTCCATTTTGCAAGCAAGATTTCAATTTTGCAAGTAGTTTTTTTTAGTCAATAGTTTTTATTTAATCAACAATTTCAATTCTGAAAAGTACTTTCCAAGTTTGAAAAACACAAAACCAACCCAAAAACATTTCCTTTCATGACTCATAGGAAGAGGGATAACTTAGGGAAATTTTTGCCAAATACCCTCACTGCATCAAACAGCCAACCTTCCCTCTTCTTCGGTGGCTGTGAACTAGAGGAACCCTTAGGTGAGCAACCTGACATATTTGAAGAACCTACACGGTAAGAAGAAGAAGAAGAACCCATTCTTAATGAACCAATGGCTGAAAACAGAAATGACATAGGGAATAGAGAGAGAGTCGAGGGTGCCTTCCCCATCAGGGAAACCAATTGGGACACTAAGACGAAAAATATAAGCCCCTCTGCCCTAACTCATTTCCATGGATTGACCACAAAAGATCCCGACACTTTCCTATTTTAGTTTGTTGTTATATGCCGAACCTATGACTATACAGATGATGAGTAGAAGTTAAAACTATTTCCATCTACCCTCAAGGATGCAACATTGCGCTAGTTCATGGGTTTACCTAGGGATAGCATCACAACTTGGGCACAGATGCAACAAGTCTTTAACAACAAGTATCGAGACTATTGTCGATCAAAGTATACTAAAGAGGAAATTTTTAGGATGACCATAGGATATGATGAATCCCTAGAGGATTATGAAGAAAGATTCCAACTTAGTTACAAAAGAGTTAACTGCACACTTGACCCTGAGTCATTAAAGCTGGTTCTACTTAGGCGAGTAAGGGAAGATCTTCTGGATACCCTACACTTGTTAGCAAGAGGAGACATCTACCAATTACCCGATGAGGATATCAAGATTGTCTTTAGAAACCATTCTAGGGAAACTAGGAAAAAGGGTAGGGGTAGTCAACCTATGGTCAGTACATCCTCTTCCAACTCATCCATTAATGGTGAAATTGGAAACATGCTAGAATATTTCAATAGTGAGATGCTGAAAACCCTTGCCTTACAAATGGACATTATGCAAATTAAAATAAAGCAGGAGGAATAAGAGAGAGCCTTGGCCATTTTCTATCCTAGATGCACCACAAGGCACCCTAGGAATGAATGTCCATTGAATTCTATTGAAATTTTCTCAGTCTGTGAAGAAAACCACTCCACAGACAAGTGCCATTCTTTGCTTAGACTCAAAGATGTATATCAAGGAGCTGAAGAGGTCACTGAGCAGATCTGCTACATAAACCAAAGGATACCTCAGGGGCTTAGACCATACCAGTAGGCCATGCAAGGGTCACCCCATCCATATTACAACCCCAACCAGTCCACATCCATACCTTCTTGGGGACCCCCTGCTCATCCTTCCTAGTCTACACCCTCTCCTTGGTCCTTCACAACTTAGTATCACTCCCAGTCATCCAACCAGTCATTTCAACCATATGCTCTACCACAACCTCAGTGGAATGCACTGCCCGAGGTGTGGAGGCTCCAATACAACAATGCTCTAGCTTTATTGCCTCCACCACCTGCCCAACCATAGTTGTTACACTCTTCTCCACCCCTGCAACCCCAAATTCCTGCCCAGCCAAATCCGAACCCAAACAATAGACAGGCTTAGCAAGTATATAATGGGGAGACATCATATCCAGCTTATGTTGTGGAAAGTCTCCAGGAGATTAACTTGAGATCTGGGAGAGTTATCCTAGATAACCAACCTCCACCTCTATCTAGGGACGTTGAGGAATAAATAGAGGAAAGAATCATTAAAGTGAATCCACCCTTTCCCGAGAGATTAACCTAACCACTCCAGCCTACCCCAGAAGAGACTAAACTTTTGGGAGAATTGAAAATTCTATGTGTAAAGATTCCACTTCTCCAAGCAATAAAAGATGTTACAATTTACAATAAGTTGATTAAGGAGAAGTGTTTCAAGCATCCAAGGAGGCAAAGAAGAGATGCCCCTATCACTAATGTCATTGGATAGTTGTCCAACTTAATGCTAGGGTAGGTAATCTGTCCAAAGTATTTGAACCCTGGAAGCCTTGTAGTAGATGTGTACATCAAAGGAACGCTTGTTCCACACAATTTGATCGATCTTGAGGCTACCATTAATGTGATGAATAAGGAAACCATGCTCAAGCTCAACCTCCAAGGTTCATTGAGGAAGACCACAATAGTTATACAACTTGCAAACTGCTCCATAGTGACCCCTGAGGGGTTTGTGGAGGGTGTGATGGTCTCCATTGACTCTTGGGAGTAACATTTAGATTTCCTAGTTCTCTAGCCTAAGGCTAAGCTTACTGGTTACCCTCTCATCCTTGGGAGAGCCTGGTTGGCGACTACCGATGCTTACATTAGCTGCAGAGCTGGGAATATGACCATCAAGATTGGGCATATTTCCAAGTAGTTAGTCCTATACCCTCCTACTCAGCCATCTCAAGAGCATGATTTACCTTTATGATTGGAGAAGGAGGAAGAAGATGAAGTTTATTCCTCCCAAATTTATACTTTAGAAACAACTACGGGAGGAGGACAATAGGATGACGCTGATTTGATTGAGCACCTACTTCAAAGTCCAACTCCCAGTACATTTCCCTTAGAAGATGTAGTAAAGTAAACCCAGAACAATCATCCAATTGACATATTCTTGGCCGATTCCAACCCCCTCCATGTAAAAACCATAGAATCCATCCCTAAGAGAACCTTAAAAATCAATCCAGCTCTTTCTTCTCTCCAAGAAGAGAAGTTATACAACACGCTAAAGGAACATCTAGATGCCTTCGCTTAGAGTTACAAAGAAATGAAGGGAGTGCACCCCTTAGTTTGTACTCACCACATATACATCAAAGAAGGTTGCAAGCCAGTCTGGTAGCCCAAAAGGAGGATGAATCCAACTCTTAAAGATATAGAAAAAGAAGAACTGCAAAAATTGCTAGATGTAGGGTTCATTTACCCTATCTCTGATAGTGAGTGGGTCTCTCCTTTGGTGTTAGTTCCAAAGAAAAATTGTAAGTGGAGGATTCGTGTCGATTACAGGGAGTCGAACAAAGCCACAAAGAAGGACCATTTTCCTCTACCTTTCATTGACCAAGTGCTAGATGGCCTAGTAGGGAAAAAGTTTTTCTCTTTCCTAGATGGATTCAGTGGGTACAACCAAATCTAGATCAGCCCTGAAGACAAAGGATAAAACCACCTTCACTTGTCCTTGGGGTACTTTTTCTTATAGAGTCTTTCCTTTTGGCATATGCAATTCTCCTGCCACTTTCCAAAGAATAGTCCTAAGTATTTTTGTCGAGTTAGTCCATGATGTGGTAGAAATTTATATGGATGCTTTTACACCTTATGGATGTGATTTTCAAGAGGCTCTATCCAACCTAGGCAAAGTACTGCACAAATGCATTGAAATGAACCTATCTCTTAGTCTTGAAAAATGTGAATTCTTGATGACTGTAGTGGCCATGCTAGGTCATTCAATATCTCAGCAAGGATTGCAGGTGGACCCAAACAAAATAGCTATCATCCAAAGGGTCCCACCTCCTCAAAAGCAAAGAGATGTCAGAAGTTTCCTAGGGTTAGCTGGATACTACCGAAGGTTCATAAAGGAATTCAACAAGCCGGCCTCTCCTTTATTTGGTTTGTTGGCCAAGGACTCTAAGTTTATATGGTCAAAAATTTGTCAAGAGGCTTTAGACACCCTAAAGAACAAGTTAACCACTGCACCGATTCTCCGAGGCCCAAATTGGACCCTTCCTTTTCATATTCATGTTGATGCCTCACACAAATTTGTAGGAGTAGCCATAGGTCATATAGATGAAAAATTTCCTTATGCTATTTACTTTATCAGTAAGAAACTCTTAAAGGGTGAACTAAATTACACAGTGACCAAAAAGGAACTCCTGGATGTTGTGCATTCATTGAACAAATTTAGGCATTTTATTACAGGCTATCAAACATTTGTGCATACTAACCATATTGCAATAACATATTTAATGAATAAATCATATGTGAATGCTTTGATTATAAGATGGTTACTTTTATTACATCAGTTTGATCTAACTATTGTTGATAAGCCTGGTAAGGAAAATGTTGTTGCAGACTTT
This sequence comes from Pinus taeda, assembly GCA_000404065.3. Classification (NCBI taxonomy): domain Eukaryota; kingdom Viridiplantae; phylum Streptophyta; class Pinopsida; order Pinales; family Pinaceae; genus Pinus; species Pinus taeda. Next base: position 2,915 of record APFE031614728.1, on the reverse strand, counting down.
TTGTTCAGATTAAATTTTCCTACAGGTGAAGAAGGAATGGTTGATGACCAGTTACCGGATGAACACTTATTTTCTATTTCTGTTCTATATCCATGGTTTGCTAATATAGCAAACTATTTGGTACCTTCACAGTTCCCACCGAACTTGTCGTCTAGAGAGAAATGCAAGATAGTGAGGAAGAGCACCCCCTTCACTTGGATTGGGGGCAATCTCTTCAAACTTGGCCCAGATCAAATCTTGAGAAGGTGTGGCAGGGATGAGGAAGTCTTTGACATCCTTCTGACCTATCATGATGGACCTTGTGGAGGTCGTTTTGTAGCAAATAGGACATCATTCAAGTGTTACAAGTAGACTATTATTGGCCCACTCTTCATCAGAATGTGAAAAGATATACTAGTCAGTGTGATTGATGCCAAAGGATGGGAAGGCCTACTCGAAGAGATGAAATTCCCATGCAGCCTCAGGTGAATTTCAAGCCATTTGACAAGTGGGGCATGGACTTCATTAGACCTATTGACCCTCCTTGCCCAAAAAAAGAAGTACATCATTATGTGCACTGACTATCTGACTAAGTGGGTTGAAACCAAGGCAATTAAGGCAACAATAAAAGAGAAGGTAGTTGATTTCCTAAGGGAGAACATATTTTACAAATTTGGGTACCCTAGAGAGGCGGTCACAAACTAAGGCAACCAATTTACCTCCAACATGATTGAATACTTGCTCAGCTAGCACAAGATCAAGCCTAGAACCTCCACTCCATATCATCCACAAGCTAATGGACAAGTGGAGGTGACCAATAGAGCGCTGGAGGGCATCTTGACCAAAGTGGTGCAGTACCAGGAAGGATTGGGAAGATAGACTAGTTGAGGCCACCTAGGCCTATAATACCACCTGGAAAACCAAAAGTGGATTCACACCCTATGAGCTGGTCTATGGGAAAAAGGCCCTACTGTCCATTGAATTTGAGCATAACACAATAAGGATGGTAGCCCAACTAGATCTAGATCTCAGCAGTGGAAAAAAAGATAGATTGCTCCAGTTGAATGGTTTGGATGAGTTCAGAATGCAGGCCCTCTTACATACAAAGGTAATTCAACTTTAGAGGAAGACCTATCATGATAAGAACATCAAGGAAAAGCAATTTCAAGAAGGTGATTGGGCTTTGTTATATGATTCTAGGTATAGAGACTTCAAGGGAAAGTTAACGACAAGATGGCTAGGACCTTATGTTGTAGAAATATTCCATGATAATGATTCAATACAGATCAGAACCATAGACGAAGAGGCCATTCCTTTAATTGTTAATGGACACTGATTGAAAATTTACAAGATACCATTGTCAAAACAAGAGTTCATTGATAATATCAATAAAATAGTGATGGTAGTGGAGCAAGTTTTAGCTCCTACCTCATCAAATCATTGAGAAAATAAGAAAAAAGAATAAGGACTCAGGTGAAAAACTCCATGAGGTGCCTGAGTCCCACTATTGGGTTGAAAACCTCTTGGAATAGCCCAACGGTGTCAAAAAAAAAAAAGAGAATAAAAGGATCCCTGGGTGAAAACCTCTCTTAAGGTACCCAGGGCAAACAACTAGGATGAAAACCTCTAAGAGGTAGCCTAGTTGTTTAAAAAAAAAAACAAAGAGAGAAAAATCATGAAAGTTTCTATTTTGCAGGCTAGCAAGAAGGACGACCAGAGAGCAAAGGAGGATCACAAAGAGACCTATTTCACTCACATTTTTATTTTTCCACTCATTTTCATTCATCACTCTACCATTTCTTTCATTTTTTCCACTCATTTGCTTCAGTTTACAAGGGGACTGTGTTTTCTACAGGATCCCCTGTAAACCTACAGGATCCCTTGAAAACCTATAGGATGATCCTGTAGGAATCACAGTTGACCAAAAATCCTACAGGAAGTGACCTTAGGGAAAACAAAATGACCTACTATGTCAATAAAATAGTACCCCTACATCATCATTCCATTACCATACCTATGTACACCTTCATCACTCCTGCATTCACCCTTAAAAAAAATATCAATTTCAAAAAAAAAAAAATAATCACAATCTTCGAAAAAGAAGGAAACAAAGAGCAATAGGGAGCATCAACTGAGTATTCCTCATTCTCCACTCCTATTCTCCCTCTCCATCCATGTCACCATCCTCAAAAACCCAACAAAGCATATGATTAAGAGTTCTGAGGGAGAAGCAGCTACAGGACATCCTATAGGAAATCTTATAGCAGCCTATCCCACAGAATATAAATTATGTGAATAGCAAGCGTCAAGCGCGATGATCCAAGAGCAGAAGGAACTCCAAAGAAGAAACAACACCATCATATTCAACACTAGGTACCTACACCACAAAAGAATCATCAGAGAACAACAAAAAGGGGAAGAAGAATAGGATGCAACCAATACACACAGTAAGCACCTCTGATCTTCAATCACTGCAACAAGGTAGTAAGAATGTTATGAAACCAGCTCAAGAAAAGATAGAAAAGATAGATCAACACTTTAGAATTCAGCCTCTTCGAGGGGGAAACCTCCTTTACATTACATCAATGAACAATTCTTCGATGATTCAAATGACAAAACCTCCTTTCTATATATAGGAGTCTAAGGAGTCACAATATAACTCAGCCGACCTAACAATAATAATATAAAGCCACACAAATAACAATAGAGGGATTCTATGGGGCACAGTAATAACAATATGGGAATAATAGGGGCACAACAATATTAATAAGGGATGCAACTACAATAGTAATGGGGCAATCATTAGTATTATAGGGACCCAACATGCCCCTCTCCTTCAAAAAAGTGTTGTCCTCAACGCTTGAGTAGTTCTGGATGCTTCTGTATAAAATTCTCATCCTCCCATGTGGAATCTTCAGCAGATAAGTTTTTCCACT
>APFE031614727.1:0-11417 GCA_000404065.3 Pinus taeda | reverse complement strand
TAAAGGTGTTGGATTTAGCGTTTATAACAATTTAGTAAATTGTTTTAATAAACACTTAAATAAAAATTACAAAACACTTTTTAAAATGTCATAAAATGATTAGGGTTTAGGGTTTAGGGTTTAGGGTTTAGGGTTTAGGGTTTAGGATTTAGGGTTTAGGGTTTAGGGTATGGGGTTTACGGTTAAGTTGTTGGATTTAGCATTTATAACAATTTAGAAAAAAATTTTAATAAACACCTAAATAAAAATTACAAAACACTTTTTAAAATGTCATAAAATGATTAGGGTTTAGGGTTTAGGGTTTAGGGTATGGGTTTAGGGTTAAGGTGTTGGATTTAGCGTTTATAACAATTTAGTAAATTGTTTTAATAATGACTTAAATAAAAATTACAAAACACTTTTTAAAATGTCATAAAATGATTAGGGTTTAGGGTTTAGGATATGGGGTTTAGGGTTAAGGTGTTGGATTTAGCGTTTATAACAATTTAGTAATGTTTTAATAAAAACTTAAATAAAAATTACAAAACACTTTTTAAAATGTCATAAAATGATTAGGGTTTAGGGTATGGAGTTTAGGGTTTAGGTGTTGGATTTAGTGATTATAACAATTTAGTAAATTGTTTTAATAAACACTTAAATAAAAATTACAAAACACTTTTAAAATGCCATAAAATGATTAGGGTTTAGGGTTTAGGGTTAAGTGTTTAGGTTTTATGGTATGGGGTTTAGGGTTAAGGTATTGGATTTAGCGTTTATAACAATTTAGCAAATTGCTTTAATAAACACCTAATTAAAAATTACAAAACACTTTTGAAAATGTCATAAAATGATTAGGGTTTAGGGTTTAGGGTTTAGGGTTTGGGGTTTAGGGTTAAGGTGTTGGATTTAGCGTTTAAAACAATTTAGTAAATTGTTTTAATAAACACTTAAATAAAAATTACAAAACACTTTTTAAAATGTCATAAAATGATTAGGGTTTAGGGTTTAGGGTTTAGGGTATGAGGTTTAGGGTGAAGGTGTTGGGTTTATTGTTTATAACAATTTAGCAAATTGTTTTAATAAACACCTAAATAAAAATTACAAAACAGTTTTTAAAATGTCATAAAATGATTAGGGTTTAGGGTTTAGGGTATGGGGTTTAGGGTTAAGGTGTTGGATTTAGTGTTTATAACAATTTAGTAAATTGTTTTAATAAACACTTAAATAAAAATTACAGAACACTTTTTAAAATGTCATAAAATGATTAGGGTTTACGGTTTAGGATATGGGATATGGGGTTTAGGGTTAAGGTGTTGCATTTGGCATTTATAACAATTTAGTACATTGTTTTAATAAACACCTAAATTGACTTGAGTCAAATATTACGAATATCATTACCCACCTGTTTACTGTGCTAAGGAAAAATTCAAATTGAATGAGGATTGGATGAGAAAGAATGCGACTGAACCTATGGTATTTTTTGTTGTGCTCTTAATATGGGACCATTTAATTTTTGTATGTGCCTTGTATGGGAATGAATAATGCAGGGCGTGATTAACGTAGGTGGGCGCTCACTATTTTTGAAATTACTCAGAAACTGAATCAAATTTAATTCGAGTAATCTTTGCAAAAATATTTTACAGAGTCCAGCGCAAAGGAAGAGGAAAGTCAAATCAATCTGTATTACTGAATGGGCATACTATAACGATACACATAAAAAATTCAAGTAGGTGGCGCACCTGGAAGAAATGATATTGTGCAGAAGTATCGGCCTAACAACAACGCGACGGGCTCACGATTTCCAACTCCATTCTTCGTTCGTGAGATTGTCGAACCAAGCTCCTCTGTTGCTACACTGTGTGAGATTGATCCAGGCTGTGGGTAGTTGATGTCGGCAAGTTGATCCAAAAATAATGAAAGACAAAATTCATCAAATTTATTAGTACTACAAAGTGAAAAAACATGTAAATAAAATCTAATAACATAAATAATGAAATTTCAAATCTGAAGTTCAACACACAATGAGACATTGGATATTAAAAGTAGGTTGAAAGTGATCTCCACATCTTAATCCTTATTCTTAATGGATCCAAATGTATTTAACAACAAGCCTGTTATTATAACAGCGAAAAACCCCTCTAATTAAATTTCACAATATCTTCTATTTTAGATTTGAACACAATAGCTATAATAATTACTATCATCAAATAAAAATAAATAAATAAAACGAAAAAATGACTTTTGAATTTTTTATAAAAAATTATATATTTTTAGAAAAAACATTATTATTTATTTATATTCAAATTTTAATTTTAAATTACAATAATCTTTAATATAGAAAACTATATTTCATGATAAACTCACTTTCTACCAAAAAAGGAGCCATGTCACATCCAATGTTCATTTAACAAAAATAAAATTAAACATAAATATATATATTTTTTTTATTTTCCAAAATTTAAATTAATAATTATTTTGAAAAAAACTTTGATTAAAATTTAAAAAACAGACACGTTAATAAACAAACCTACTAAGCCAAAGCTATACTCCCTAATGAAAATCGAGACTAATAATAAGCTATAATCCCTAATGAAAATCGAGACTAATAATGGATACACATGTTTGAAATGAAATTCTAAAATAAATAGATGAAGAATTATAAAGATCTGGAAGTAAAATATTTACCTAAATATGACCATCCTCAAGTGCCCTCAACTTATACAAACTTACCATTAATCCACCCTTATTTTTAACATAAAATTTCAAAAAAAAAATCTTTTTAATAGAAAACTATGAATCCATAGAGGCATTTACCCACGAATCGGATAGTATCCGCTGATTTTCGAATTAAGTGACCCCAAAAAAAGGTGAGTCAGCAGCAGCGAGTGCGATGGAGATTCCCCTGTTGAGTTGGCTGGGTTGGATTCTGCTGCAGACTCAGCGCAATTACGTGACCCCAAAAAAAAAGGGTGAGTCAGCAGCAGCGAGTGCTATGGAGATTCCCCTGCTGAGTTGGCTGGGTTGGATTCTGCATTTTCATAATGAGAGAGTGGTGAGCAGATAGGTTCATTATAATAATACTTGCTCAACTCATGGTTCATTAAAATAATAATAACTCAACTCATTTCCAAACCAATTGAAATGATTAAAACACCCACGCATAGGATCGCAGAATCCTGACCGTTTGATCCGTAGGACGGACATGCTTGAGCAGCGAGAACAATATAATAATCGAGTGCAAAGTGTATGTCTTGAGTTCGATCCCTTGACACGCGATCTCAGCGGTAGAAGCTATGAAGATTGCCGCGGGAGAGGAGCCGTTCCTGAACAGAGAGAAGCCGTGGGAGGACCGTTCCTGAACAGAGAGAAGCAATTGGGAGAGGCCTCTTCGACGCTTCATCCTCCATCGTGTAACTGGACCTCCATGTGTTTGTCAATCCAACATTTCCGGCGTTGATCTCACAACTTCTCTGACCGTAAATTATCTCCACGATTTTTGAATTTTATGTTCAGAAAATTTTATGTTTGTTTCTAATATGTTGTTCTATTAGCCTTTTATCATTTCCTGCTACTGTTTTATTCAGAGATCGACTAATATGATATAGTTATTTTGCTTGCTGGTACATCCCTTCATAATCTCAGAAAAAATGGATGCCGCTCGAGTCAACTAACGATTATTTCCAGCCATGAAATGGAAGACCGGGAGGTCGCAAAGGCGAAAGAAGGGTCGATGTTATAAAGAAAATTTAAACACTGCCCCAATGGCTGCATGGATTTTGTTCCGCCTACTCCCCTTCGAAAGGTATGCCTTACGGTTCAGTACGCTATTCCATCTCATTTTACCATCTCATATATTCATCTAACTGTTCAAGGTTATTAAACTTTGAATCTATAATAAATTTCAAGATGTGTTCTGGTGTGTTTAAGTTTCAAATTTCATTTCGCTGAACATGTTGTGTTTCTTTGGCACAACATGTCATATTGATCTTTGAGATGATAATGTCCAGAGCAGTTGCAACACAACTTAATTCTGCCTACACAGAAGAGGAATTCAAGTTCTACCTAGAGGATTCAGGACAGGGGCCTACTCTCGCAGCCTGATTTTGTTGCTGCTCAGCTTGTCTGCCTACATCATCCTTTTCTTCGAATTGGTGATTCCTAGTGCTCTACTAGAATGTTCTTCTCACTTTTGGCTTCTTTGTCTACTGCTGAATCTAACTCTTGACAGGAAGAATCACCTTAGCATTTTATTGCATATATGTGGTTTCAGCACGGCTAAGACTGGTTTTCCATAGTCGAGAATTGCACTAATGTTACATTTTATTAATGATTTCGCAGATCAACTGATGTGAAAATTATATATCTTTAACTGCAGACAGTCAATGATGTAATCAGCGGAGTGCTTTCTGCAGGATTTGTGCGGTATATTAATAGTTTATATGTGCGGTATATTAATAGTTTATATGGTAGGTTTCTTCTGTCGTTTTACTTTTTTATTGAGACTTTATGCTAGGTTCTCATTTCGTACTTTATAATTATATTATAAACAATATATTTTTGTTTCAGATGGCTCATATATTCTTGATTCAAATCAATGTTCCCTGATGTATTTTTGTTTTAGATCAGTGTTAACTATTGTTAGCTTATATCCGAGTATCTAGTGTTTTGTTATGCAAAAACTATCTTGAATTTAAATTGGAAAATCAATGTGAATACCTTGAATTTTGATTATTATTTTTCAAACTTTATCAGGACGTCGAATTATCTAATATTATAAGTCGATTGAGAAACCTCAGATATTTTGCAAGTATTTTCAAATTTATGTTAGTATATTGTATGTCCTGGTCCTCGGGCTGGAGCGTTTCTTTCAGAGTGGCTATAGCGATTAGCAAAAACATCATCGTAAACTTATGACCATATGTTTAGAACCTATATTAATCTAAATCTTTAAATCCATTGAAGAATGGAATGATAGACTGTTGAAATCAATGAATATGACTTTAAATATGGAATTATTATAAATCGACCGTAATATGATGCGAACTTTAAAAGAAACAGGTAAAATTACGAAAATGATAAAAAAATTGCTTAATATTCAATCACGCCCATTTCCTTAAATGTCTATTTTCTTTTTATTTTATTTTCTCTTTCATTTCTTTTTCTTTTATTTTCCCTTTATCGTGCTAGATTTCTTACAGCTGTAGACTCTCATTTTTGTTCAATCCAGATGTGTTCTGGTGTTTTTAACGGCAAAATGCTCGGTCATGCGTTCTCGTGTGTTTAAGTTTCAAATTTCATTTCTGGTCTAATCATATGGTCATAAGTTTGAAATTTCCCTTGACTTCATTGTAACAGTCTGGTCATATGCACATAATTGGATCTCTTCCCACTATGGGCACAAATTGCAATTGCAGAAACTGTCTATATCATTCTACGTGCATGCAGCAGAGAACACGGGAGGATATTTTAGCACAGGCCTGTTTCGCTTCTTTGTTGGGCAATCATCTTTATAAGTGAATACTTGTATGTGGCAGAGGGTTGTTCACTGTCAGATTCTAAGATACCCTGAAAAGACATACCGGTCGCCAACTTTTGATCCCACGAATGCATCTCCTCGTGTTATATAGCTGCAATTGGGAGAGGCCTCTTCGACGCTTCATCCTCCATCGTGTAACTGGACCTCCATGTGTTTGTCAATCCAACATTTCCGGCGTTGATCTCACAACTTCTCTGATCGTAAATTATCTCCACGATTTCTGAATTTTATGTTCAGAAAATTTTATGTTTGTGTCTAATATGTTGTTCTATTGGCCTTTTATCATTTCCTGCTACTGTTTTATTCAGAGATCGACTAATATGATATAGTTATTTTGCTTGCTGGTACATCCCTTCATAATCTCAGAAAAAATGGATGCCGCTCGAGTCAACTAACGATTATTTCCAGCCATGAAATGGAAGACCGGGAGTTCGCAAAGGCGAAAGAAGGGTCGATGTTATAAAGAAAATTTAAACACTGCCCCAATGGCTGCATGGATTTTGTTCCGCCTACTCCCCTTCGAAAGGTATGCCTTACGGTTCAGTACGCTATTCCATCTCATTTTACCTATATTCATCTAACTGTTCAAGGTTATTAAACTTTGAATCTATAATAAATTTCAAGATGTGTTCTGGTGTGTTTAAGTTTCAAATTTCATTTCGCTGAACATGTTGTGTTTCTTTGGCACAACATGTCATATTGATCTTTGAGATGATAATGTCCAGAGCAGTTGCAACACAACTTAATTCTGCCTACACAGAAGAGGAATTCAAGTTCTACCTAGAGGATTCAGGACAGGGGCCTACTCTCGCAGCCTGATTTTGTTGCTGCTCAGCTTGTCTGCCTACATCATCCTTTTCTTCGAATTGGTGATTCCTAGTGCTCTACTAGAATGTTCCTCTCACTTTTGGCTTCTTTGTCTACTGCTGAATCTAACTCTTGACAGGAAGACTCACCTTAGCATTTTATTGCATATATGTGGTTTCAGCACGGCTAAGACTGGTTTTCCATAGTGGAGAATTGCACTAATGTTACATTTTATTAATGATTTCGCAGATCAACTGATGTGAAAATTATATATCTTTAACTGCAGACAGTCAATGATGTAATCAGCGGAGTGCTTTCTGCAGGATTTGTGCGGTATATTAATAGTTTATATGGTAGGTTTCTTCTGTCGTTTTACTTTTTTATTGAGACTTTATGCTAGGTTCTCATTTCGTACTTTATAATTATATTATAAACAATAATGTGATTTCACTGCTAATAGAGCTGTTCATTACGATACAGCCAAGGTAATGTTAATGTTGAGTAGCTTTTGCACTATTCACACTGTAGGTGTTCCATTGTATGCGTTGTCTTGATGGGAATTTAGATATGAGGACCCCAATGTTCTCCCTCAAAACCCCCCCCCCCCCGTCCCTCCATTACATCTCAAGCTCTTGCGCTCTTTCGTCCCTCTCTGTCTCCCATATTTTTCGCTGCATTCCCAGCTCTTTGAATATACATTATCCCCCTGCCTATTCCATTCACTCAGGTATCTTTTTCTCCACAAATTCTAACATATTTTGTATGGTTTTCAGGCAATTTTCTTTAAATAGTTCTCAAGTTTGTGTTTGGTATCTTTAAATTCGTCCACTGTTTCGTATGATAATGCCTTTGTTATGCATATAGTTCGGTAAATCAGATGGGAGTTTTTTTTGTGTACATTTACTGCAGAGTGACCAACAATGTCGCTGAATGAGACTCAACGCGTGAGAGACCAGAGGCCTCGTTATGACTGCCTTCTGTTTGGTGAGCAACACACTTCTTTGGTTTTTACGTTTTTCCTTTTTCAATGGGTATCGAAGTACTGCTCTTTGCATTCGTTTCTGATTTCAACCTGCGGTTTTAGATCTGGATGACACATTATATCTCTTGAGTTCGGGAATTGCTGCAGCATGCACCAACAACATCGCAGGTAACCAATATTGCAGCTCTGAAAAATTATGCAATTTAGGAATCTTTTAACTAATATTAATTTCAAGATTATAATCTAAATTCAAGCCTAAAATGCGTCTTGCGAAGCTTGAGGTTGTATGTTGGGAGTGGCAATATTTGAATTTCGCTGCCTTTTGAGTGAACTCAATACATATTTCCAGCTCTGCAACTTGAAGTTATCAGTCCAGGTGTTAGATGGCTCTGGGTTAATGCTGTTATTCAATATATTAGTGTACTGACTAGATTTTGTTGGACATTGGATAAATCAGCTCTACAGTGTGTTTTTTGACCTGGATTAACTGCCTTTAAAAGATTTTTATTTTTGGCAATGCAATAGTTGAATAACAGCTACTTGTTTTGGTCTAACTGCAATAGTGATTCCAATAGTGATTCCCAACCAGTGGTAGTAGTAGAGGAGTTTTATACACACCTTGCTGGTTTTGGGGAGATTGTTAAACATTAGATAAACCAACTCTCCCAGTGTGACTCTCCCAGTGTGTTTAGTTGCACACATTAAAAGTTGGATCAGCCCCTCTTCTGCTTGGCTTTTATATGCAATTAGGGTTGCTTCCTTTCGTACCTAGGGAATATCTGAGGTTTGCATTGTGGTTGAGGCCTGGTTGTTGTATGACAGATTATGTGAATCAAAAGCTGGGAGTGGAGAGGAGCAAAGTACCAGACTTGTGCGGAACGTTGTATAAGACTTATGGGACAAGTATGGCTGGACTCAGGGTAAAAATTCAATCCCTTTTCTTTTATAGATTTCGGCATTGTATTTCAACTTGTAAGGTTAAAATGATTGATTTTTTCAGTTGGAGACCTTCCATGGCCAACTACTCTAGATAGTTCTGTAACGTTGCAGGTTTTATAGCACTAGCTAGTAGCTTAAGGATGGAAGTATGAGCTTCTTTCATCAGACCATGGTTCCTAAAATGAATTGAGAGCATCTGAGATATACAGTGTACTTTGATTTTCCCATGGCAAATGATGCACTGGCAGTGGCCAGCACTCTGCCAGGAGACCATTTTCGATACTAGAGACCAAACCCTATATCTTGTCTGTGGTGTTCTAAACCTGAATCATCCTTTTTCTTGCCACGCCGATTATGATGTATTAATAAAATGTTAAGGTGTTTTGGATGTATTTTTATTTAAAAGCTGCTAACATATGGATTTATAAAATATGACAATTATGGACCTAGGCTCAAACTCATGGCCACGTGTTGCAATTGAATTGAGATCCTCTATGACTTAGTTTCATGAATTCAATTATTTCTGACCATCTTGTTGGACTTGCAGGCAGTGGGCTTTGAATTTGACTATGACGATTAACACAGGTAGTTAACAAATTTTATGCCCTCTTGTCTTTTAATTTAAAGTTATCTATTGTTTCTACTGAATCAGAGAAAATATCATTTACTAACTTTTCCTTATTTTGCTTTGTTCGGAGTATCATTGATTTTTTTAGCTTGACAGCCTATGCTATTTGACTCACTTCACACAAATATTTCTGCAGTTTTGTTCACGGAAGATTGCCATATGAGAATATTAAAGCAGACCCTGTGCTGAAGAGCTTGTTATTAAGCATGCCTCAGCGGAAAATTGTAAGCTCATATTAATGGCTTCAAATCTTTAAATGATTATAACACCTGGTGATGGAGTCTGGGCTTTTTGAAAATTTAGAAGAATTCATCTTAACCGTTTTTTAATGTGAAACAGATATTCACAAATGGTGACAAAATTCACGCTGCAAAGGTCCTTAACAGGTTGGGGTTGGAAGATTGCTTTGAAGGCATAATATGTTTTGAGACACTTAATCCTCCTTCACGAATTATTGAAAACAATAATGACCAGGATATGCTTACTGTTAACTGTACAAAGCCAAAGACACCAGTTATTTGCAAGCCCTCAGAACTGGCCATAGAGCTGGCTCTTCGCCTTGCAAATGCTGATCCACAAAGAACGGTATGAAACTAAAGCTTTGATGGTCATTTTCCTTGAGTTATATCATTTCCTTTGAAATTGTGATGGATCATGTAATTTCTTGACTTATCAATATAGATGTACATCAAGATTTATACAACCAGGTGAAGAAGAATGGTCATGCCAGACCCCAACTTGAAAAGTATCTTTATTATTTCTAAGAATGGTCATCATGCTGAAAAATGTAGAGTCAAATCTAAAATAAATTAGAATTGAGTGACTTAGTTGTCGTTTGAAAGGGCTTATTACAGCAAGGTTTGAAGAGGAAAAAATGCTGTTAATCTTCTCATATCCAACATACTTCCCAAACATTTACATTCCTTTTCACTAAAGAGGGGCTAGAACAAGAAAATTACATTTACACGCCTTGAAGCTGGTGCTCTGTTTTTGGTTGATTGTGACACTGTCAGTGGTCTTGAGTTGCTGGTTTGGCTTGAGATGCATCTTTTTGTCACTCTGCACAGTTAAATCTTTTCTTGATATTCTTTGTGTGTTTTATGCTTCAGGCATTTGCGGATGAGATTGGCATTCCATTTTTGGAGACAAGTGCAAAGAATGCAACTAATGTGGAGCAGGCTTTCATGACGATGGCTGCTGAGATCAAGAACAGGTATGATGTTTTCTAACCAACAAGTGCCTATATCACACGATAGTGTTGCAAAATGTTTGTTTTGACTCGTAATTTCTATGATGTGTAGTGTAAAACCTGTCTGCCAAATCCTAATAAATTTGGTTGAGATTCTAATTGTTCTATGATCTTCCTTATAGGAACTAATCAAGAACTATTTCCCAAACAGGATGTATTACCATATTTAGGAACTTTGCTGTTAATGAACAAATTCATTTGAAATTTCAGCTGATTATCTCTGTTTACTTTTTTCCTTAACATGTTATTAAATTCGTACTAAATTTAATAGATTTAAATTTTAATGTGAATTCTTTTATCTAGAGGCTTAGAAAGTAGTTCACTGTTAATTTCTGTTGTTTTAACTTTGACAAGAGTAATAGAAGCTATATTGATGTTCTGGGCGAGCTCATTTGCAATTTTGATACACAATTGGCTATGCTTAATCATTTTATTAACCAGAAGTTTGAAATTTTAGATATAGGTTTCAAGGGACGCAAGATAGTACCTAATATCTATATTTTTTTGACTGGCCATAAATTTCATCCCGAGTCAGATTTGTGCACACTTATCTAGGATATCACTTTCATGGGTTTACAGATTCTGCATGTTCATCTTCGTTTTAATATTTTTATTGATAAATTATTGTTTAATCTTAGGTTCTCAGTTGAAATAGCACTGCTCTTTATGAGTTTACTGGGCAGAGTTACTCTTTCAAAATGTTTGTGCCTCCTTTTTATGACCAGTGTGCCTTTAGTATTGTGTTACCTGTTTGGACAATTCATCTCAGTAATAATTAGTAAATTGTTTACAAATATCTGAAGCAAACTAGGGGGTGTGATTGGGGTTGTAGAAACCTAGAGGAACTGGTTTGAGTGACCCAGTGTATATGTGTTGGGTTTAGGGTTTAGGGTTTTAGGGTATGGAGTTTAGGGTTAAGGTGTTGGATTTAGCGTTTATAACAATTTAGTAAATTATTTTAATAAACACCTAAATAAAAATTACAAAACACTTTTTAAATTGTCATAAAATGATTAGGGTTTAGTGTTTAGGGTTTAGGGTATGGGGTTTAGGGTTAAGGTGTTGGATTTAGCCTTTGCAACAATTTAGAAAATTGTTTTAATAAACAACTAAATAAAAATTACAAAACACTTTTTAAAAGGTCATAAAATGATTAGGGTTTAGGGTTTAGGGTTCAGGTGTTGGATTTAGCGTTTATAACAATTTAGTAAATTGTTTTGATAAACACTTAAATAAAAATTACAAAAACTTTTTAAAATGTCATAAAATGATTAGGGTTTAGGGTTTAGGGTTTAGG
>APFE031614722.1:15932-30991 GCA_000404065.3 Pinus taeda | reverse complement strand
AGGTGTTCTGGGTTTAGTTTACTGTTATTGTGGATCTGTTATCTGGGTGACTTACTGGTACTTAATGATCATTTGATGTTTATGGATCCAGTTTGAAAATTTATGAAAAGTGGTCCTTGAAAGAAAAGAAGTAGGGGGTTGTCGCTCCCTTCCAGGAGAGACTAGAAAACGAGAGAGAGTTGTAGCTCTCTGCAGGTTGCAGCCTGCGTACTGGTAAAGGACTGCACCAGTACAAGACCATTGTAAAAGGAGTTTCTAATTTGAAAGAAGATAGAGACATATTGCAGCAGGTGGTTTTCACCCACATTGGGTTTCCACCTTATATCTGGTGTTCTTTGATGTGACTGTCTGTTTTTCTTGTTCATGCTCATTGTTTTATGGTACTCATATGCAAAAATAATTCAAAGTATAAATAAGGAAGAATTGTTAAAAGGAACAGATAATACTGATTCACCCCCCCTCTCAGTATTATTTTCAACACAACTTAGGTAGAAATTAGTTTTGGCTCTTACTCTAGGTGTAGTTATTAAGGAAACATAAATAAGATTAGCTTAACTCTTACAGTTTAGGTCGCAATTAATTTTGGCTCTTACTCTAGGTGTGGTTATCAAGGAAACATAAATAAAATTAGCTTAACTCAATGTTGTCTTTTTCAATGTGCACGAAGGAAAGGGAAAAGTTTACTTAAAGTTTAGGTTATAATTACTTTTTTTGAAAATTGTTGACCTAAGAGTCTCATTATGATGTGTAAGTAAGGATGTTGGTCTCTCATCAAAGTTCAAATTTTGCTCATCTTTGCCAAAATAAAAATTAAAAAAATCTAAAAAAGATAAAAATTAAATAACTATACAAAACATTTAAATAATGTGGGCTCATAAAAAAATTACACTTAAAGAAATTAGAAATTAGATCAAACTAAGCTCATGTTATCCCTCTCAGCTCACTTTGAAACCTTAGCCCTTGGAAACTACCACATAAAGCATAAGTGATAGAAACGTTTTATTGACAATACCTTTTTTTATTTGGTCCCATGGTATTCCGCATCTCGAAGCCTTCCTCTTTGAGATTTGTAGCTTGGTAAGTACTCCAAACACTAAGCTAGTGGGTTTTAGAGGAATTAGCCCACAAAAGTGGCTTGGGGACTTGGAACCAAACCCGGTGGGATTTGCACCTAAGCATGTGGGTGTGAAACTATGAGGTGGTTGAGTGATTTGACACATGGAAGTGTTAGAGGACCATTAGAGGAGAAAGGGGCACTAAAAATCACTCAAATCCAAGATTTACAAATGAAGCTATTCATTTTTCTATGTGGTTATGGGTTCATGTGGTATACAAGTCACATTGGCTTCGCGTTTATTTGTGCCACATGGGTTGTTTGATGGGGCCACATAAAAAATTATAAATTGAAGTGATGTGTGTTGTGGGTGGAAACATCGTAGGGTCTTGGGTTGAAAATCCTCACAGAACGTAGGGCACAGAGACAAACACTCTAAATGCTTAAGCTACTGAAGTAGGAAGAAGTGGTATTACCCTGAGGTCCTACATTTGAGCTCGATCTCGGAGGGTCCAAACCCTCTGCTCCTTCTAATGCATTTAGAACCTGTAACTTATGCAAGAAAAGCATATACAACAACAGTCATAGTAAACATGTTGATGATATAGGTGTTAAATCATATAAGCACGTGAGAAAATGAGCATTAACATAATATTCATAAGGAAATCATAACATAGATTATAGTTGTCTTTTCCCTTTCATACATAGAATGAGAGGCTTTGGCAAATTACAATTTTTTTAGAGCAACTAGCTTCCCACAAGCACAAGTATAGGAATGAAGTTATAAGGTTAATGAACCATATCCAACAGAACTAGTGGTGGATTTTGTGCATGATGCCATCCACTAAGAGGTAAAAAACAAATCCATGACACATTAGTGAACCTTGGAGTTAGAAGGAGCATATAGAAGGTCATGTCCATGAGGCTTTCCATGATCTTCTTCCTCGAGTTAACGAGCAAGGTGGGCCATTTCTCACTCCCCGTCTTGAAAAATGATGAAAATGGATTGTTTTGAGCTAATTGGGATATTTTGTTATATTAGACTATCATAATATGGCTTTATGGTGTCATTAGCTTGTTTTTAATGTGGTGTTGTTTACATGTTTGGGCTATGTCTAATAGGAACTAGGCCTTTCGGTTTATTTTATGGAGCCTATAGCCATGTAACATGATTTTGAATTAATAGAAATTTTTGATTTACAAAAAGGAAATTAAATCCAACATACTTGTCAATGTATTTAGGTTTTTCCTAAGAATAATGTTCTCTTGTTATATCAAACATTAGAGTTCTATATTAATCTCGTAGCCACACAAGTTTCATGGAAAACCTAAATGAAGGTGGAGATTCTTAGGAGCTTGAACAAACCCTAAAGGGTGTCTAGCATGAGCAGGTTTAAGCATGTTTGTGTCCATGGAAATCGCACTCCTCCTTGAATTGAGGGTTAATTGGTGGAACAACGCCTAGCACTTGGCCTCTAATAGTAATAGGCTCCTAAACATAAAATATATATTATTGTTAGAGAATGTAAGAATCTTCACTAAAGAATGTTCTATATTCAATAATTTTCTTAGTTACATAATTGTTATGATTACAAAATGATAAAAGTGATGGTGTTTAAAGACACAGTTGTATAGGATCTCATAAACCATCTCAATCATTCATAAACCATCTCATTTTTTCATGAGCTTTGATACCATAACGCAAGAAAATGAGATAAGTGATGGTGCCTAAAGACACCCATGATTTGGATCCCAATGGAGGATAAATATATCAGTAGTTTTTCTGCCTTTAAAATTGATTTTAAAAGTGAATGTCACTCTAAAAAACATACATTCTCAAAAACCTCAAGTCCAGAAACCAAAATTTGGTTCACTACCATGATTAAGGAAGCCCTTCATGTATAATGTAAAGTAACAACTTCAAGGAATAAAACCTTGTGAAGTACATGAGGTTCAAAAAAATGCTAAGAGATAGGTCAATCATCTATTAGTATCAATAGTGCTCACATTGTAAATGTTTGAAGTTATTAAAAAAATTAAATATTGTGAAAATATTCTTATTAATACTTATGAATAACAGTTAATGGGAAATTATTTCAATAAATAAATAAAATTCCTAAAAGTTATAAGATCACTCGTCAAAAGAAAAAACATAAATTATCACAAACCTATAGTCCAAAACCAAAAATTCTATTCACCACCATGATTAGAAAGTTTGTTCATGCATAATGAAAAGGGGCAACATCAAGGGCTAAAAACATGTGAAGTAAATGACTTGAAAAAACTTTTAATAGATAGGTAGTTTATCACTCATGTATTAGAGGCGATAGTGCTTATATGAGAATTATTTGAAGTTATTAAAAAAGACTTTAACATTTTAAGGATATCCTTATTAAAAGTCCTACATAGCATTTAATAGAAAATTATTTCAAGCAATAAATAGAATTTCTAAAGATTATAAGACCACTCATAAAAAAAAATATAAAATGCATAAAGATTAGTAGCACTCATAAAGCCCATAAATGAGAAAAACAATGTCTATTTCAAGTTTTCTTAATAGCACTAATGAATTGACACAGTGAGTGAAAATGACTCACCATGATGTGTCTAGGTAGAGTACAGATGTCTTTTCCCTTTGATACATAGGATGAGAGCCTTCATCAAATTACAAATTTTTTAGAACAACTACCTTAGCACACGAACTAGGATAGGAATGAAGCTATAAGGTTCATGAACCATATCCAACATAACCAATGGTGGATTTTGTGCAGGAAGGCATCCACTAAGAGGTCAAAGACAATCCATGACACATTAGTGAACATTTGACATAGAATGGAGCATATCTAAGGTCATGTCCATGAGGCTTTCCGTCATCCTCTTGGTGGCATTAATAGTACCTCTCCATCTTGAAAAATCATGAAAATGGATCGTTTTGAGTTACTTGGGATTTTTTTGGGTATATTGGGTTATAATAATATGGCTTTGGAGTGTCATTAGATTGTTTGTAATGTGGTTTTGTTTTCATCTTTGGGCAATGAAGTTTAATAAGAATGACGCCTTTAGGTTTGTTTTATGGAGCCTATCACTATGTAACATGAATGTGAATTAATAAAAAGATTTGAGTTACATAAATAGAACCAACATACATGTCAATGTTTTTCAGTTGTTCCTAAGAATAATGTTACCTTCTTATATAAAAAATTATAGTTCTATATTAACCTCCTAACCACACAAGTTCCATGGAAGACTTGAATGAAGGTGGAGATGCTTAGGAGCTTGAACAAACCTAAAAGGGTGAGACCTCTAGAGTTAGTGGGGTTGATCATGTATGTGTCCATGGAAATTGCAAACAACCATGAGTTAAGAGTTAATTGGTGGAACAATGAGTGGCGCTTGGCCTCTAATAACAATAGGCTCGTAAAAATAAAATGTATATTGTTGTTAGAGAATGTAAAAATATTCACCAAAGCTAGTTTTCTATGAAGAATTTTCTTGGTTACGTAATTTTTAGGATTACAAAATGATAGAAATTATGGTGTTTAAGACAGAGTTGTGTGGGATCTCAATGGTCATTAAATAAATTTATTTGGTGTTTTGGTCCCAATCATTCATCAACCAACTCATTTTATCCTAATCTTTGATACTAGTTATTAGGGACCATAAAACACCAATAGAAGTGCTAGTGCTAGTGTATAAAGACACCCATGATTGGGATTCCAATGGGCGATAAACTTATTAGTATTTTTTCTGCCCTTATACAGTGATTTTCAACATGAATATCATGGGAAAAACCATACATTCTGACAAACAAGAAAAAGACTAAAATTTTATTCACTACCATGGTTAAAGAAGCCCTTGATGTATAATGCAAAGTGGCAACATCAAGGAATAAAAGCATGTGAAGTACATGAGTTTCAAAAACTCTTAATAGAGAGCTCAATCCTGTATTAGTAGTGATAGTGCTAATATGTAAATGTTTAAAGTTGTCTTGTAGTAGCATTGATAGTGCTAATATGGTAAATGTTTGAAGTTATTAAAAGTTTTAAATATTCATAAAATATCCTTATTGATACATATGAATATCAATTAATGGAAAACTATTTCAAAAGAGAAATAAAATATCTAAAAGTTATAAGATCACTCACCAAAATAAAAAGCATAAATTTTCACAAATCTATAGTCAAAAACCCAAAGTTTTATTTACCACCTTGGTTAAAAAGGTCTTTCATGCATTATGCAAAGTGGCAACATCATGGGAGAAAAACTTGTACACTACATGAGTTGAAAAAATTGTTAATAGACCCTTAGTTTACCACTCATGTAATAGATGTGATAGTTCTAATATGAGAAATGTTTGAAATTATTAAAAAAGAGTTAAACATTTTGAGAATATCCTTATTAATAGTCCCACATAGCATTAAATATAAAATTATTTAAAGAAATAAATAAAATTCCTAAAATTATAAGAGCACTAGGCAAAGTAAAGCCAAGAAATGAGACAAATCATGCATATTTAAACTTTGCTTAGTCACACTACTGAATTGACACACTGAGTGCAAATGAGTCATGATGATATATGAGGTAGAGTAGATATTCCTTTTGGAGTTTATACATAGGATGAGACATTTCAACAAATTACAAATTTTTTAAGAGCAAATAGCTAGGGAAAAGCACAAGGGTAGGAATGCAGCTATAATGTCCATGAACAATCTCCACCATAACCAATGGTGGATTTTCTGCATGATGGAATGCACTCAAAGGTCAAAAAATAATCCATGACCAATTAGTGAACCTTTAAGGTAGAATGGAGAATATAGAAGGTGATGTCCATGAGGTTTTCCATCATCCTTTGCCTCTATTTAATGAAGGTGGGCCAGTTGGTGCTCTCCATATGGAACATTGAAGAAAATGGACAATTTTGAGCTACTTGGGATTTTTTAGTTATAGGGTTATTAGAATATGGATTTCTAGTGTCATTATCTTTTGTGTAAGGTGGTTTTATTTTCATCTTTGGGCTTCCAATAAGAATGAGGTCTTTGGGTTTGTTTTATGGATCCTATTAGAATGCAACATCAACGTGAATTAATAGAACATTTTGATTTACAAAAATGAAGGGCGATGGAAAGTAAATCCAACATACTTGTGAATGTAATTTAGTTGTTCCTAAGAATCATGTTCACAAGTTTCATGTCAAACTTGAATGAAAGTGAAGATGCTTAGGAGATTGAACAAACCTTAAAGGGTGATAGTTCTAGGATGAGTAGGGTTAAGCATGTCCTTGTCCATCGAAGTGCTAAGCCCAAAATTAAAGCTTAATTGGTGGAACGATGTGTGGTCCTTGGCCTCTAATAGCAATAGGCTCCTAAACCTAATGTGACCTTATAAACTTTACTTATAGCAATTTCCACTAAACAAATTTATTTGGTGTTTTTGTGTCAACCATTCATCAACCATCTCATTTTTTCCTTATCTTTGATACCAGTTCTTAGGGACAACAAAACACTAAGAAAAGTGCTGGTGTCTAAAGACAACGATGATTGGGATCAGAATGGACCATACATTTATCTCTTGCTTTTATGCATTTAAATAGTGATTTTAAACATGAATACAATGGGAAAAACCATACATTCTCACAAACCAAAATTATGTTCACTACAATGATTAAAGAAGCCCTTGATGTATAATGAAAAGTGATACTATCAAGGACCAAAAACTTGTGAAGTACATGAGTTTCCAAAAAACAAATTAATAGACAAGTCAATGATATATTACTAGCACTTTGCAAAACTAGTAACTGTTTGAAGTTATTAAATATTTAAATATTCTGAGAATATCCTTATTAATACTTATGAATAACATTTAAAGAAAAATTATTTCCAGAAAGAAATAAAATTCTTAAAAGTTATAAGATCACTCACAAAAAAAAAACCATAAATTCACATTAACCTACAGTCCAAAAACAAAAAATTTATTCACCACCACGATTAAAAGGGTCTTTCATGCATAAGTCAAAGTGGCAACATCATCTGCTAGAAAAGAGTGACATACATGAGTGTAAAAATTTGTTAATAATAAACGGCTTAGTTTATCACTCATGTAATAAAGGGGATAGTGCTAATATGAGAAATGTTTGGAGTTATTAAAAAAGAGATCAATATTGTGAGATTATCATTATTAATACTCCTACATTGCATTTAGTACAAAATTAAGTGAAGCAATAAATAAAATCAGTAAAGTTATAAGAGCATTGAGCAAAAAAAATAAAATTTCTTAGAGAGAAATGAGACAAAGTGTGTCTATTTAAAGTTGTCTTAATGAAACTTCTAAATTGACACTCTTATTGCAAATCACTAGTGTTTAGCCCTCTAGGTATAGTAGGGACGCCTTCTCCCCTTGATACATAGGATGAGAGCCTTTTGGAAATTACAATTTTTTTAGAGCAAGTTTCTCAAGACAAGCACAAGGATAGGAACTAAGCTATAAGATTTATGAACAATCTGAAACAAAACCAATGGTGGATTTTGTGAATCATAGCATCCTCTAAGAGGTCAAAAATAAATCCATGACAATTTAATGAACTTTGAAGGTAGAAGGAACATATAGAAGTTCATATCCATGATTCTTTCCATCATCCTCTTCCTCCACTTAATGAACAAGGCGGGCCAATTTTAGTTCTCCATCTTGAACAAGGATGAAAATGGATTGTTTTGAGCTACATTGGATTTTTTAGTTATATTGGGTTATCAAAAAATGGCTTTCTAGTGTCATTTGCTTGTTTGTAATATGGTTTTGTTTCCATGTTTGGGACATCAAGTCTAATAATATTTAGACCTTTAGGTTTGTTTATGGAGCCTATCAAGATGTAACATGAATGTGAATTAATAGAAAATTTACTTTTACATAAAATAAGGGTGAGGGAAAGTAAATCCAACATACTTGTCAATGTATTTTAGTTGTTCCTAAGAATAATGTTCCCTTCTTATATATATATACTTTTGCCAAAAACCTCTTATTTTGGTTTATTTCAGAATGCATAGTTTAGGTATATACCATTATTGGAAATGTTTTTGTAAAGGCTAATTTGCATAGTAAATAAATAGTATTAGGATCACTTAAATGTGGGATATAATAGTGATAAATGATAATTATTATTATCTATATAAAAATAACTGAATAAAATTTTAGTTAATTTTTATTCTTTGTGATAAAAATACTACTGAAAAAATAGAAGAACTCAGAAATTTTTATTGTAACTCTTAAAGATTGGAAAAATTCCATCTACTTAAAGACACCTGCCACTTTGGTATTTCATAAAAGATCTTGGAAAGAAAAGGATATGGTGAAGGTAAAAAATACAATACAGACATTCATTTATGTTTTGCGGGATTCATATTAGAAAGAAAGGTTCTAAGGATTAACTTTTCCCTAGTATGGTAGTTTAAAGGTATAGAAAAGAGAATACAGATTTTTTTTTAATAAAATACAAATATTCATTTGTATTTTGTGAGATTCATATTAGAAAGAAAGATTCTGAAGATTAACTATGCCCTAATATGATTTGTTGAAGGTATAGAAAAAAGAATACATATATCCTTTTTTGTTTTGTATACCTTTTTCAAATCATGAAATAACTTTATTTCATACCGTCAAATACAAAGATTTGTAACCTTACCAATAAATAAGAAATATGTATTCACTGTAAAGCTACAACAATCAATTTCCTTAATAGGTACACAAAAATCAAAACAATTCATCCCATTCATCCTATATTCATAGCAATAAGGTTTCATTATGATGATCGAGAATTTTTTTATTTAAAACATATAATCTCAATAATGTCAAAACTAACAAAAATATCAAAATTAGTTTCATGGTAAAGAAACGTGCTGAGACAATGACCCTGAAAACACATATCGTTTGACACTACAGAGGTACAAATTGAAAAATGGTAAAGACAAATCTAAAAAAGTCACACTATATATGCCCTTCACCACCTGGTCAGTCGTTCCTGTGCTCCCGCGGAAGGTTAGACAAATCTAAAAAAGTCGCACTATATTTTTCTGCCTTTGCGCTTCTGTCAGATCCGACTGGAACAATCCACGTTACTAAACCTACACAGGCTGGATGTTGGGCAGCTCCTGGGTGATGTGGGCAGTGTGCCCGTTATGACAAAGACGCGGCCCAACGCTAGCAAGCTCCCCATCACAGTTCCTACCACTATGGCACCAGCTCCCACGTCTTTCAGATTGACCGTGATTCCTGTAGCTTGCTGGTTCTCGGTGGTGCGGGGAAAAGCTCCGGAGATCGATAAAATATGAAACGGTCCTCCATACATCACCAGTCCCGTTGGAGCCGCCACACTGCGAAGGGTGACATTCCTTACCATTCCGTTGCCACTGAGAATGAAGAGTCCCAGCTGCCGTCTGCGTGCGAATGTCTCCAAAGTTGTTATCATGTCTTCCCCACTTGGGATCTCGAATGCTAGAGGCACAAAAGCCTTGGCCGTATTCCTGGAGCCCTTGGGCCTGCCGCGCCGCCTTGGCGTCGTCACTTCCCCTCCCTCTCCCGGGCGTTCGTCATTGGCCGTGACTGGGGAGTCACGGGTTGCAGGCACAAGAGGCTTGGGTTTATTTTTGGAGCCCTTGGGCCTTACGCGCCGCCTCGGCATCGTCACTGCCCCTCCGTCTCTCGGGCATTCGTCGTTGGCCGTGAGTGGGGATTCACGGGTTGCAGGATCAATTCCTACCATCATGGATGACGTGCTCAGATTTTCACTCAAACCTCTGATAGAAGTAACACAAAAAGGCCTTTCACTCACTAGGGCTGAATATCAATTCCTTCCTTTCAATACGTGTATATATTATGTTTACCCAATTCTGATTTTTCGTCCTCCACTTACGTGGTCTCAAGTTGTTGCCGTCCATGTAGTAATGTAACGGTTTCATGCAAGAATTAATTGCAGATTTACTGGAGGATTCATTACTGTCTTACACCTTTGGAGACTAAATCCGACATTGTAAGATGCAAGATTTAATTAAAGATTGGGTTCTTGTTATCTCAGTTGGAATTTGGGTGAATCCTCCGCAAATTTCGGTCCTCCCCAAAAAACCGTTTCTGTTTCCTTCATGTAACGATCAATTTGAATGTTTTGGTGTTGCGATCAATCCGAAAAATCTTGTCAAACTTGATCAAGAGTCGCTCCTCCTTTCACTAAATTAGTGATCATGGAATTATTAAATAGTTATGTTAATCAAGTCAAACTTGATCAAGTAAGAGTTCAGTCATATCATGACACAAAAACCAAGTCTATTTCCATCGGATTATTATATACAAAGTTCCGTCAAACACAGTCAAAATTAACACAAAACCCGGCCAATCGAAATTATTAGATATCGATATAAAACACAGTCAAAATTAACACAAAATCCGGCCAATCCTGGCCATGTCCTGAGTTCCCACAGTTAGCCAGACTTCCCATCGGAAAAAAAAGAGTAATGTAACCCATAAAAAATAAAACAATAACGATCTGTTGATTCGGTAGTCTCCACAATTAACTCCAAGGAAAAATAAATAAGATTAGCGTAAGGGAAAAGTTTGTTTACAGATTAGGTAGCAATTAATTTTGGCTCTTACTCTAGGTGTAGTTATTAAGGAAACATAAATAAGATTAGCTTAACTCTTACAGTTTAGGTCACAATTAATTTTGGCTCTTACTCTAGGTGTGGTTATCAAGGAAACATAAATAAAATTAGCTTAACTCAATGTTGTCTTTTTCAATGTGCACGAAGGAAAGGGAAAAGTTTACTTAAAGTTTAGGTTATAATTACTTTTTTTGAAAATTGTTGACCTAAGAGTCTCATTATGATGTGTAAGTAAGGATGTTGTTCTCTCATCAAAGTTCAAATTTTTCTCATCTTTGCCAAAATAAAAATTATAAAAATATAAAAAAAATAAAAAACAAATAACTATACAAAATATTTAAATAATGTGGACTCATAAAAAAATTACACTTGAAGAAATTAGAAATTAGATCAAACTAAGCTCATGTTATCCCTCTCAGCTCACTTTGAAACCTTAGCCCTTGGAAACTACCACATAAAGCATAAGTGATAGAAACGTTTTATTGACAATGCCTTTTTTTATTTGGTCCCATGGTATTCCGCATCTCAAATCCTTCCTCTTTTAGATTTGTAGCTTGGTAAGTACTCCAAACACTAAGCTAGTGGGCTTTAGAGGAATTAGCCCACAAAAGTGGCTTGGGGACTTGGAACCAAACTCGGTGGGATTTGCACCTAAGCATGTGGGTGTGAAACTATGAGGTGGTTGAGTGATTTGACACATGGAAGTGTTAGAGGACCCTTAGAGGACAAAGGGGCACTGAAAATCACTCAAATACAAGATTTACAAATGAAGCTATTAATTTTTCTATGTGGTTATGGGTTCATGCGGTATACAAGTCTTATTGGCTTCGCGTTTGTTTGTGCCACATGGGTTGTTTGATGGGGCCACATAAAAAAATATAAATTGATGTGATGTGTGTTGCTGGTGGAAACATCGTAGGGGCTTGGGTTGAAAATCCCAACAGAACGTAGGGAACAGAGACAAACAGTCTAAATGCTTCATCTACTAAAGTAGGAAGAAGTGGTATTAACCTGAGGTCCTACATTCGATGTCGATCCCACAGGGTCCAAACCCTCTGCTCCTTTTAATGCATTTAGAACCTGTAACTTATGCAAGAAAAGCATATACAACAACAGTCATAGGAAACATGTTCATGATATAGGTGTCAAATCATATAAGCACGTGAGAAAATGAGCATTAACATAATATTCATAAGGAAATCATAACATAGATTATATTTGTCTTTTCCCTTTCATACATAGAATGAGAGGCTTTAGCAAATTACAAATTTTTTAGAGCAACTAGCTTCCCACAAGAACAAGTATAGGAATGAAGTTATAAGGTTAATGAACCATATCCAACAGAACTAGTGGTCGATTTTGTGCATGATGCCATCCACTAAGAGGTAAAAAACAAATCCATGACAAATTAGTGAACCTTGGAGTTAGAAGGAACATATAGAAGGTCATGTCCATGAGGCTTTCCATGATCCTCTTCCTTGAGTTAACGAGCAAGGTGGGCCATTTCTCACTCTCCATCTTGAAAAATGATGAAAGTGGATTGTTTTGAGCTAATTGGGATATTTTGGTTATATTAGACTATCATAATATGGCTTTATGGTGTCATTAGCTTGTTTGTAATGTGGTTTTGTTTACATGTTTGGGCCATGTCTAATAAGAACTAGGCCTTTCGGTTTTTTTTATGGAGCCTATAGCCATGTAACATGATTTTGAATTAATAGAAAATTTTGATTTACAGAAAGGAAATTAAATCCAACATACTTGTCAATGTATTTAGGTTTTTCCTAAGAATAATGTTCTCTTGTTATATCAAACATTAGAGTTCTATATTAATCTCATAGCCACACAAGTTTCATGGAAAACCTAAATGAAGGTGGAGATTCTTAGGAGCTTGAACAAACCCTAAAGGGTGTCTAGCATGAGCAGGTTTAAGCATCTTTGTGTCCATGGAAATCGCACTCCTCCTTGAATTGAGGGTTAAGTAGTGGAACAATGCCTAGCACTTGGCCTCTAATAGTAATAGGCTCCTAAACATAAAATATATATTGTTGTTAGAGAATGTAAGAATCTTCACTAAAGAATGTTTTATATTCAAGAATTTTCTTAGTTACATAATTTTTATGATTACAAAATGATATAAGTGATGGTGTTTAAAGACACAGTTGTATAGGATCTCATAAACCATCTCAATCATTCATAAACCATCTCATTTTTTCATGAGCTTTGATACCAGAACACAACACAATAAGATAAGTGATGGTGCCTAAAGACACCCATGATTTGGATCCCAATGGAGGATAAATATATCAGTAGTTTTTCTGCTTTTAAAATTGATTTTAAAAGTGAATGTCACTGTAAAAAACATAAATTCTCAAAAACCTCAAGTGCAAAAACCAAAATTTGGTTCACTACGTGTTTGGTCAATTTAGTGTGATCTAAATTGCTATTTATATTTTCAACCCAGGGTTCGTAGACTGTCAAAGTGAGGTGTACTATATGTACTTAGATAACCATTTTCTTAAGTTTTTGTCATTTTAAGCTTTTTAGTTTATTTTTGGATTTTATTCTTTTCCTAATGTGTGGTGATGAAAGTAAAGTGTGAAATGTGTGGAGTGTGAATGGTTATGATTTCTATGCTTGAAATAAATGC
This sequence comes from Pinus taeda, assembly GCA_000404065.3. NCBI lineage: Eukaryota > Viridiplantae > Streptophyta > Pinopsida > Pinales > Pinaceae > Pinus > Pinus taeda. The sequence goes on along the minus strand of APFE031614722.1, from coordinate 17,646 downwards.
TCAAAAGAAAGCTTTACAATAACTGAAATGAAACCAATCAAAGAGCAAACTGATGGCAATGGCCCAGTATCCCTGCTGCTGAAAATGAAAAGAAAGCAAAAACTTGGAAAACAACTCAAACTAAAGTAAAGCAGTTAACTCACACTACTTGAGCTTTCTAGATCCTATGCCCCTTGGCTCAATCTACCTTAGGGAAGTAATCATGAGCATAACAAGCAATATGATATTTAATTGTTAAAGAAAATAAATTGCAGAAGGAAACTAATCATACTACTTGGGTTCTTCAAATCCTTTACCCCTTAGCTCAATCTACCTTGGGGAAGTAATTATGAACATAACAAGAAATATGATAACTAAATATAAAAAGAAATTAATCACACTACTTAGACTCCTTTAGTTCTTTACCATAGAGCTCAATCTACTTTATGGAAACAACTATGAGTAAGTAATATGACACTTAAATCACACCACTGTTAGTGATCTTCTGATCTCTTGCTGATATAGTCATTGACCACAGAAATAAATCATAAAATTATTAAGTAGTATGACACCTAATTTAACAGAAAAAGAAATAAACAAATAACGACTTGAAAAGGACAATGCTATATGTAAATTGTAGAAAAATAAAGGTTAGAAGACAAGATAAGATGATCACATATGCCAAGAGTTATTAAAGAAAATAAAAGATTGCCCGGGCTGCCTAAAAGGACCTGCAAAAAACATTGATCAGTTTATAAAGATAAAAAGATAAACATCAGAAATCATAAAGCATAACATCTTATGTACAAACTAATGACAAAATAAAAGCATAAAGAAACTAAACAAATAATTTACAGGGCTTTAGTATGCAGGGGCCCTCTGCCACTTCAGCCAATCAAATGATCACAAAACTATCTTCAGAACAATCTACTCATGTATTCAAATCAGCAACATGTAAAATAGTGGGGTGGTATAACCAACAGCTTGCGGAAATTACATAATAGCTCAGAAATTCTATACAACAAAAGTCTCTTTACAGCGTTTGGAAACACGTTATTTATAATGTAAAAGTCCTACAGCTAACTAATCAACAACTTAGGCTATTAACCGCGTGCCATGGACACGTAGAGCTCATGAGCCGAGATCTAGTTAACTGTCGTTATGCTTCTTAAATCCTTGAGTGGTGGACTGTTAGATTTGTTGTTCAAAAACGATCCTCAGATGCGCTGGAGCCTCCGTGAGCTAGGAACTAGGCCACGTTTCATTCATGTGCCTTTAACAGTAACGTGCCACCACTGGACTCTTCGGTTGGCCACGTCTTTGACTTAGGTTGGCCGCGGCTTCAAAATGATGATTTGGCTGGTTCAAAGAGACACGATCCATGTACATGCCATCTGGAGCTTGCCCATATGGCCCGTTCCTTCAGAAGACACCTGGAGCACAACCTTTAACAAAATGGCTGCGGAAACCTGTGCGGGCTGCAGAAACCTGTGCTAGCTGCGGAAATTGACAAGTTTCCGCAGCTGCATGAACAAAAGACTAAACCAAACAACAGACGTCAATATAGTTAGAAAACCATGTAAACAATCCTTTTTAAACTATAATGCGATGATTCAACCACTCGATGAGTGAAGTGAGTGGAGTATGAGGGTTAAGAGGGTGTGTAGGAAGGTGCAAGGTTGAGGCTCAACATACCCCCACTGTGAAGGTGTTGCATGTCCTCATGCAACCAAAA